>JAAAWM010009562.1:0-25006 GCA_036873465.1 Thinopyrum obtusiflorum | reverse complement strand
TAGACAACAATGAACCTACGAGCTATGGAGAAGCGATGGTGGGCCCGAATTCCGACAAATGGTTAGAAGCCATGAAATCCGAGATAGTATCCATATATCAGAACAAAGCATGGACTTTGATGGACTTGCCCGATGATCGGCAATCCATTGAGATAAATGGATCTTTTAAGAAGAAGACGGACGTGGATGGTAATGTCACCATCTATGAAGCTCGACTTGTGGCGAAGTGTTTTCCGACAAGTTCAAGGAGTTGACTACGATGAGATTTTCTCACTCGTAGCGATGCTTAAAGTCCGTCGGAATCATGTTAGCATTAGCTGCATTTATGAAATCTGGCAGATGGATGTCAAGACAAGTTTCCTTACTAGTTTTCGTAAGGAAAGGTTGTATGCAATACAATCAGAAAAGTTTTGTCGATCCTAAGGATGCTAAAAGGTATGCTAGCTCCAGCGATCCTTTTAAGGACTGGAGTGAGCATCTCGGAGTTGGAATGAATGCTTTGATGATGATCAAAGATTTTGGGTCCCCCCCCCCCCCCCCCCCCCCCCCCCCCCCCCCCCCCCCCCCCCCCCCCCCCCCCCCCCCCCCCCCCCCCCCCCCCCCCCCCCCCCCCCCCCCCCCCCCCCCCCCCCCCCGTTGCTTGTGAGAGAGGTTTTAGTCAACAGGTCTGAACCTTTCAGATCCGTGTATGCTTTACAAATCTCTATGTCATCTCCTAGATGCAGCTACCACGCTCTATTTGGAGCTATTCCAAACAACTGTTCTACTTGGAGCTATTCTAAATTATTGCTCCATTATATGTATCCGGTCTCTCTACTCAGAGCTATCCGGATAGGTGTCAAGCTTGCATCGTTGTAACCTTTACGACGAACTCTTTTACCACCTCCATAATCGAGAAAATTTCTTAGTCCACTAGTTAATAAGGATAACTTTGACCGCTGTCCTGTGAGCCATTCTTGGATCACTCTTGTACCCCTTGACTGACTCATGGCAAGGCACACTTTCGGTGCAGTACACAGCATAGCATACTGTAGAGCCTACGTCTAAAGCATAGGGGACGACCTTCGTCCTTTCTCTCTTTTCTGCCGTGGTCGAGCTTTAAGTCTTAACTTCGTACCTTACAACTCAGGCAAGAACTCCTTCTTTGACTGGTCCATCTTGAACACCTTCAAGATCATGTCAAGGTATGTGCTCATTTGAAAGTATTATTAAGCATTTTGATCTATCCTTATAGATCTTGATGTTCAATGTTCAAGTAGCTTAATCCAGGCTTTCCATTGAAAAACACTTTCAAAATAACCCTATATGCTTTCCAGAAATTCTACGTCATTTCTGATCAACAATATGTCAACAACATATACTCATCAGAAATTCTATAGTGCTCCCACTCACTTCTTTGGAAATACAAGTTTCTCATAAACTTTGTACAGACCCAAAATTTTTGATCATCATCAAAGCATACATTCCAACTCCGAGATGCTCACTCCAGTCCTTAGAAGGATTGCTGGAGCTTTGCATACTTATTAGCATCTTTCGGGATTGACAAAACCTTCCGGTTGTATCACATACAACCTTTCCTCATTAAAATCGTCGAGGAAACAATGTTTTGACATCCTATCTGCAAGATTTCATAAATAATGCAGTAATCGCTAATATAATTCCAACAGACTCTTAGCATCGCTACGAGTGAGAAAATCTCATCGTAGTCAACTCCTTGAACTTGTCGGAAAACATCTTAACGACAAGTCGAGCTTTCTTAATGGTGACATTTACCATCATTGTCCGTCTTCCTTTTGTAGATCTCCTACCATTGTAACCGATTCTATGTAACCCTAACCCTCTCTGGTGTCTATATAAACCGGAGGGTTTTAGTCCGTAGGACGAACAACAATCGTACCATAGGCTAGCTTCTAAGGTTTAGCCTCTCTGATCTCGTGGTAGATCTACTCTTGTACTACCCATATCATCAATATTAATCAAGCAGGAGTAGGGTTTTACCTCCATCGAGAGGGCCTGAACCTGGGTAAAAACATCGTGTCCCTTGTCTCCTGTTACCATCCGCCTAGACGCATAGTTCGGGGACCCCTACCCGAGATCCGCCAGTTTTGACACCGACATTGGTGCTTTCATTGAGAGTTCCTCTGTGCCGTCGCCATCAGGAAGGATGCCTCATACTGTCTTTAAAGACGGCACCGTTGCTAAAGGAGCTTTGGCCATCGGCCAAACTCTCCGGCTAGGTGGTTTTCTTATGACCGCCTGTTCGGCCGCCGCGCCGACGATGACTTCTCGGGTCATCAAAAGCAATCTTCACGTCAACTCGGAACTCGCCGAGCAGTTAGATCCGATGGAGCTCTCCTCCTTAAATGAGCTCTTGGATCGCATCGCCGCCCTGTGAGTCGCTACAGACTACGACCAGATTGGGCCTAAAACTGATCTGAGAGAGATTAACTCTCCCCAGGCTACCCACCACGTTGCTGTGGTAGAGGAACAATATGGCGACTCTTCTTGTATCCTAAGTGTTAGGGAACGTAGCAGAAATTCAAAAATTTTCCTACGAAACACCAAGATCTATCTATGGAGAGACCAGCAACGAGTAGGAGGGAGAGTGCATCTACATACCCTTGTAGATCGCTAAGCGGAAGCGTTCAAGTGAACGGGGTTGATGGAGTCGTACTCGTCGTGATTCAGATCACCGATGATCCTAGTGCCGAACGGACGGCACCTCCGCGTTCAACACACGTACAGCCCGGTGACGTCTCCCACGCCTTGATCCAGCAAGGAGAGAGGGATAGGTTGAGGAAGACTCCATCCAGCAGCAGCACAACGGTGTGGTGGTGATGGAGGAGCGTGGCAACCCCGCAGGGCTTCGCCAAGCACCTACGGGAGAGGAGATGTGTCACGGGAGGGAGAGGGAGGCAACCAAAGGCCTTAGGTCTGATTGCTCCTCCTTTTCCCCACTATATATAGGGCCAAGGGAGAGGGGAAGGGCGCAGCCTTGCCCCCTCCTCCAAGGAAGGGGTGCGGCTAAGGATGGGGAGGAGTCCATCCTCCCCAAGGCACCTCGGAGGTGCCTTCCCCCTTTAGGACTCTTCCCTCTCCAAGTTTCCTTGCGCATGGACCTCTTGGGGCTGGTGCCCTTGGCCCATGAAGGCCAAGGCGCACCCCCTACAGCCCATGTGGCCCCCCGGGGCAGGTGGCCCCCCCCCCCCCCCCCCCCCCCCCCCCCCCCCCCCCCCCCCCCCCCCCCCCCCCCCCCCCCCCCCCCCCCCCCCCCCCCCCCCCCCCCCCCCCCCCCCCCCCCCCCCCCCCCCCCCCCCCCCCCCCCCCCCCCCCCCCCCCCCCCCCCCCCCCCCCCCCCCCCCCCCCCCCCCCCCCCCCCCCCCCCCCCCCCCCCCCCCCCCCCCCCCCCCCCCCCCCCCCCCCCCCCCCCCCCCCCCCCCCCCCCCCCCCCCCCCCCCCCCCCCCCCCCCCCCCCCCCCCCCCCCCCCCCCCCCCCCCCCCCCCCCCCCCCCCCCCCCCCCCCCCCCCCCCCCCCCCCCCCCCCCCCCCCCCCCCCCCCCCCCCCCCCCCCCCCCCCCCCCCCCCCCCCCCCCCCCCCCCCCCCCCCCCCCCCCCCCCCCCCCCCCCCCCCCCCCCCCCCCCCCCCCCCCCCCCCCCCCCCCCCCCCCCCCCCCCCCCCCCCCCCCCCCCCCCCCCCCCCCCCCCCCCCCCCCCCCCCCCCCCCCCCCCCCCCCCCCCCCCCCCCCCCCCCCCCCCCCCCCCCCCCCCCCCCCCCCCCCCCCCCCCCCCCCCCCCCCCCCCCCCCCCCCCCCCCCCCCCCCCCCCCCCCCCCCCCCCCCCCCCCCCCCCCCCCCCCCCCCCCCCCCCCCCCCCCCCCCCCCCCCCCCCCCCCCCCCCCCCCCCCCCCCCCCCCCCCCCCCCCCCCCCCCCCCCCCCCCCCCCCCCCCCCCCCCCCCCCCCCCCCCCCCCCCCCCCCCCCCCCCCCCCCCCCCCCCCCCCCCCCCCCCCCCCCCCCCCCCCCCCCCCCCCCCCCCCCCCCCCCCCCCCCCCCCCCCCCCCCCCCCCCCCCCCCCCCCCCCCCCCCCCCCCCCCCCCCCCCCCCCCCCCCCCCCCCCCCCCCCCCCCCCCCCCCCCCCCCCCCCCCCCCCCCCCCCCCCCCCCCCCCCCCCCCCCCCCCCCCCCCCCCCCCCCCCCCCCCCCCCCCCCCCCCCCCCCCCCCCCCCCCCCCCCCCCCCCCCCCCCCCCCCCCCCCCCCCCCCCCCCCCCCCCCCCCCCCCCCCCCCCCCCCCCCCCCCCCCCCCCCCCCCCCCCCCCCCCCCCCCCCCCCCCCCCCCCCCCCCCCCCCCCCCCCCCCCCCCCCCCCCCCCCCCCCCCCCCCCCCCCCCCCCCCCCCCCCCCCCCCCCCCCCCCCCCCCCCCCCCCCCCCCCCCCCCCCCCCCCCCCCCCCCCCCCCCCCCCCCCCCCCCCCCCCCCCCCCCCCCCCCCCCCCCCCCCCCCCCCCCCCCCCCCCCCCCCCCCCCCCCCCCCCCCCCCCCCCCCCCCCCCCCCCCCCCCCCCCCCCCCCCCCCCCCCCCCCCCCCCCCCCCCCCCCCCCCCCCCCCCCCCCCCCCCCCCCCCCCCCCCCCCCCCCCCCCCCCCCCCCCCCCCCCCCCCCCCCCCCCCCCCCCCCCCCCCCCCCCCCCCCCCCCCCCCCCCCCCCCCCCCCCCCCCCCCCCCCCCCCCCCCCCCCCCCCCCCCCCCCCCCCCCCCCCCCCCCCCCCCCCCCCCCCCCCCCCCCCCCCCCCCCCCCCCCCCCCCCCCCCCCCCCCCCCCCCCCCCCCCCCCCCCCCCCCCCCCCCCCCCCCCCCCCCCCCCCCCCCCCCCCCCCCCCCCCCCCCCCCCCCCCCCCCCCCCCCCCCCCCCCCCCCCCCCCCCCCCCCCCCCCCCCCCCCCCCCCCCCCCCCCCCCCCCCCCCCCCCCCCCCCCCCCCCCCCCCCCCCCCCCCCCCCCCCCCCCCCCCCCCCCCCCCCCCCCCCCCCCCCCCCCCCCCCCCCCCCCCCCCCCCCCCCCCCCCCCCCCCCCCCCCCCCCCCCCCCCCCCCCCCCCCCCCCCCCCCCCCCCCCCCCCCCCCCCCCCCCCCCCCCCCCCCCCCCCCCCCCCCCCCCCCCCCCCCCCCCCCCCCCCCCCCCCCCCCCCCCCCCCCCCCCCCCCCCCCCCCCCCCCCCCCCCCCCCCCCCCCCCCCCCCCCCCCCCCCCCCCCCCCCCCCCCCCCCCCCCCCCCCCCCCCCCCCCCCCCCCCCCCCCCCCCCCCCCCCCCCCCCCCCCCCCCCCCCCCCCCCCCCCCCCCCCCCCCCCCCCCCCCCCCCCCCCCCCCCCCCCCCCCCCCCCCCCCCCCCCCCCCCCCCCCCCCCCCCCCCCCCCCCCCCCCCCCCCCCCCCCCCCCCCCCCCCCCCCCCCCCCCCCCCCCCCCCCCCCCCCCCCCCCCCCCCCCCCCCCCCCCCCCCCCCCCCCCCCCCCCCCCCCCCCCCCCCCCCCCCCCCCCCCCCCCCCCCCCCCCCCCCCCCCCCCCCCCCCCCCCCCCCCCCCCCCCCCCCCCCCCCCCCCCCCCCCCCCCCCCCCCCCCCCCCCCCCCCCCCCCCCCCCCCCCCCCCCCCCCCCCCCCCCCCCCCCCCCCCCCCCCCCCCCCCCCCCCCCCCCCCCCCCCCCCCCCCCCCCCCCCCCCCCCCCCCCCCCCCCCCCCCCCCCCCCCCCCCCCCCCCCCCCCCCCCCCCCCCCCCCCCCCCCCCCCCCCCCCCCCCCCCCCCCCCCCCCCCCCCCCCCCCCCCCCCCCCCCCCCCCCCCCCCCCCCCCCCCCCCCCCCCCCCCCCCCCCCCCCCCCCCCCCCCCCCCCCCCCCCCCCCCCCCCCCCCCCCCCCCCCCCCCCCCCCCCCCCCCCCCCCCCCCCCCCCCCCCCCCCCCCCCCCCCCCCCCCCCCCCCCCCCCCCCCCCCCCCCCCCCCCCCCCCCCCCCCCCCCCCCCCCCCCCCCCCCCCCCCCCCCCCCCCCCCCCCCCCCCCCCCCCCCCCCCCCCCCCCCCCCCCCCCCCCCCCCCCCCCCCCCCCCCCCCCCCCCCCCCCCCCCCCCCCCCCCCCCCCCCCCCCCCCCCCCCCCCCCCCCCCCCCCCCCCCCCCCCCCCCCCCCCCCCCCCCCCCCCCCCCCCCCCCCCCCCCCCCCCCCCCCCCCCCCCCCCCCCCCCCCCCCCCCCCCCCCCCCCCCCCCCCCCCCCCCCCCCCCCCCCCCCCCCCCCCCCCCCCCCCCCCCCCCCCCCCCCCCCCCCCCCCCCCCCCCCCCCCCCCCCCCCCCCCCCCCCCCCCCCCCCCCCCCCCCCCCCCCCCCCCCCCCCCCCCCCCCCCCCCCCCCCCCCCCCCCCCCCCCCCCCCCCCCCCCCCCCCCCCCCCCCCCCCCCCCCCCCCCCCCCCCCCCCCCCCCCCCCCCCCCCCCCCCCCCCCCCCCCCCCCCCCCCCCCCCCCCCCCCCCCCCCCCCCCCCCCCCCCCCCCCCCCCCCCCCCCCCCCCCCCCCCCCCCCCCCCCCCCCCCCCCCCCCCCCCCCCCCCCCCCCCCCCCCCCCCCCCCCCCCCCCCCCCCCCCCCCCCCCCCCCCCCCCCCCCCCCCCCCCCCCCCCCCCCCCCCCCCCCCCCCCCCCCCCCCCCCCCCCCCCCCCCCCCCCCCCCCCCCCCCCCCCCCCCCCCCCCCCCCCCCCCCCCCCCCCCCCCCCCCCCCCCCCCCCCCCCCCCCCCCCCCCCCCCCCCCCCCCCCCCCCCCCCCCCCCCCCCCCCCCCCCCCCCCCCCCCCCCCCCCCCCCCCCCCCCCCCCCCCCCCCCCCCCCCCCCCCCCCCCCCCCCCCCCCCCCCCCCCCCCCCCCCCCCCCCCCCCCCCCCCCCCCCCCCCCCCCCCCCCCCCCCCCCCCCCCCCCCCCCCCCCCCCCCCCCCCCCCCCCCCCCCCCCCCCCCCCCCCCCCCCCCCCCCCCCCCCCCCCCCCCCCCCCCCCCCCCCCCCCCCCCCCCCCCCCCCCCCCCCCCCCCCCCCCCCCCCCCCCCCCCCCCCCCCCCCCCCCCCCCCCCCCCCCCCCCCCCCCCCCCCCCCCCCCCCCCCCCCCCCCCCCCCCCCCCCCCCCCCCCCCCCCCCCCCCCCCCCCCCCCCCCCCCCCCCCCCCCCCCCCCCCCCCCCCCCCCCCCCCCCCCCCCCCCCCCCCCCCCCCCCCCCCCCCCCCCCCCCCCCCCCCCCCCCCCCCCCCCCCCCCCCCCCCCCCCCCCCCCCCCCCCCCCCCCCCCCCCCCCCCCCCCCCCCCCCCCCCCCCCCCCCCCCCCCCCCCCCCCCCCCCCCCCCCCCCCCCCCCCCCCCCCCCCCCCCCCCCCCCCCCCCCCCCCCCCCCCCCCCCCCCCCCCCCCCCCCCCCCCCCCCCCCCCCCCCCCCCCCCCCCCCCCCCCCCCCCCCCCCCCCCCCCCCCCCCCCCCCCCCCATGGCCTCGGAACACATGCAAAACACTTAGGTTGACTTGACGAGCCTAGCATATACAGACATGGCCTCGGAACACAAGAGATCGAAAGATCGAACATGAGTCGTATAGTAGATACGATCAACATGGAGATGTTCACCGATGATGACTAGTCCGTCTCACGTGATGATCGGACACGGCCTAGTTTGACTCGGATCATGTATCACTTAGATGACTAGAGGGATGTCTATCTGAGTGGGAGTTCATTAAATAATCAAGATGAACTTCATTATCATGAACATAGTCAAAAGGTCTTTGCAAATTATGTCATAGCTTGCGCTTTAGTTCTACTGTTTAAGATATGTTCCTAGAGAAAATTTAGTTGAAAGTTGGTAGTAGCAATTATGCGGACTGGGTCCGTACCCCCCCCCCCCCCCCCCCCCCCCCCCCGTCCTTAATGCACCGCTCGGTGTGCTGAACCTCAGCGTCGTCTGTAGATGTTGCGAAACATCTGACATACACGTTTTGATGACTACGTGATAGTTCAGTGCGTATTGCTAACGGTTTAGAATTGTGGCACCAAAGACGGTTTTGAAACGTCGCAGAACATATGAGATGTTCCAAAGACTGAAATTGGGATTTCAGACTAGTGCCCACGTCAAGAGGTATGAGACCTCTAACAAGTTTCTTAAACCTGCAAACTAAGGGAGAAAAGCTCAATCGTTGAGCATGTGCTCAGATTGTTTGAGTACTGCAATCGCTTGAATCGAGTGGGAGTTAATCTCCCAGATGAGATAGTGATGGTTCTCCATAGTCACTTCCACCAAGCTAGTAGAGCTTCGTGATGAACTATAACATATCAGGGATAGTTATGATGATCCTTGAGCTATTCGCGATGTTTGACACCGCGAAAGTAGAAATCAAGAAGGAGCATCAATTGTTGATGGTTAGTACAACCACTAGTTTAAGAAGGGCAAGGGCAGAAGGGATACTTCATGAAACAACAAATCATTTGCTGCTCTAGTGAAGAATCCCAAAGTTGAACCCAAACCCGAGACTAAGTGCTTCTGTAATGAGGGGAACAGTCACTGAAGCAGTACTACCCTAGATACTTGGTAGATGAGAAGGCAGGCAAGGTCGACAAAAGTATATTGGATATACGTTATATGAATGTGTACTTTACTAGTACTCCTAGCAGCACTAGGGTATTAGATACCGGTTCGGTTGCTAAGTGTTAGTAACTCGAAATAAAAGCTGCGGAATAAACGGAGACTAGCTAAAGGTGAGATGACGATAAGTGTTGGAAGTGTTTCCAAGGTTGATGTGATCAAGCATCGCATGCTCCCTCTACCATCGAGATTTGGTGTTTGCGTTGAGCATGATTGGATTATGTTTATCGCAATTCATTTAAGGAGAATAATGGTTACTCTGTTTATTTGAATAATACCTTCAATGGTCTTGCACCTAAAATGATTCTCGATCGCAGTGATACACATGTTCGTGCCAAAAGATATAAAATAGTAATGATAGTACCACATACTTGTCCCCCCCCCCCCCCCCCCCCCCCCCCCCCCCCCCCCCCCCCCCCCCCCCCCCCCCCCCCCCCCCCCCCCCCCCCCCCCCCCCCCCCCCCCCCCCCCCCCCCCCCCCCCCCCCCCCCCCCCCCCCCCCCCCCCCCCCCCCCCCCCCCCCCCCCCCCCCCCCCCCCCCCCCCCCCCCCCCCCCCCCCCCCCCCCCCCCCCCCCCCCCCCCCCCCCCCCCCCCCCCCCCCCCCCCCCCCCCCCCCCCCCCCCCCCCCCCCCCCCCCCCCCCCCCCCCCCCCCCCCCCCCCCCCCCCCCCCCCCCCCCCCCCCCCCCCCCCCCCCCCCCCCCCCCCCCCCCCCCCCCCCCCCCCCCCCCCCCCCCCCCCCCCCCCCCCCCCCCCCCCCCCCCCCCCCCCCCCCCCCCCCCCCCCCCCCCCCCCCCCCCCCCCCCCCCCCCCCCCCCCCCCCCCCCCCCCCCCCCCCCCCCCCCCCCCCCCCCCCCCCCCCCCCCCCCCCCCCCCCCCCCCCCCCCCCCCCCCCCCCCCCCCCCCCCCCCCCCCCCCCCCCCCCCCCCCCCCCCCCCCCCCCCCCCCCCCCCCCCCCCCCCCCCCCCCCCCCCCCCCCCCCCCCCCCCCCCCCCCCCCCCCCCCCCCCCCCCCCCCCCCCCCCCCCCCCCCCCCCCCCCCCCCCCCCCCCCCCCCCCCCCCCCCCCCCCCCCCCCCCCCCCCCCCCCCCCCCCCCCCCCCCCCCCCCCCCCCCCCCCCCCCCCCCCCCCCCCCCCCCCCCCCCCCCCCCCCCCCCCCCCCCCCCCCCCCCCCCCCCCCCCCCCCCCCCCCCCCCCCCCCCCCCCCCCCCCCCCCCCCCCCCCCCCCCCCCCCCCCCCCCCCCCCCCCCCCCCCCCCCCCCCCCCCCCCCCCCCCCCCCCCCCCCCCCCCCCCCCCCCCCCCCCCCCCCCCCCCCCCCCCCCCCCCCCCCCCCCCCCCCCCCCCCCCCCCCCCCCCCCCCCCCCCCCCCCCCCCCCCCCCCCCCCCCCCCCCCCCCCCCCCCCCCCCCCCCCCCCCCCCCCCCCCCCCCCCCCCCCCCCCCCCCCCCCCCCCCCCCCCCCCCCCCCCCCCCCCCCCCCCCCCCCCCCCCCCCCCCCCCCCCCCCCCCCCCCCCCCCCCCCCCCCCCCCCCCCCCCCCCCCCCCCCCCCCCCCCCCCCCCCCCCCCCCCCCCCCCCCCCCCCCCCCCCCCCCCCCCCCCCCCCCCCCCCCCCCCCCCCCCCCCCCCCCCCCCCCCCCCCCCCCCCCCCCCCCCCCCCCCCCCCCCCCCCCCCCCCCCCCCCCCCCCCCCCCCCCCCCCCCCCCCCCCCCCCCCCCCCCCCCCCCCCCCCCCCCCCCCCCCCCCCCCCCCCCCCCCCCCCCCCCCCCCCCCCCCCCCCCCCCCCCCCCCCCCCCCCCCCCCCCCCCCCCCCCCCCCCCCCCCCCCCCCCCCCCCCCCCCCCCCCCCCCCCCCCCCCCCCCCCCCCCCCCCCCCCCCCCCCCCCCCCCCCCCCCCCCCCCCCCCCCCCCCCCCCCCCCCCCCCCCCCCCCCCCCCCCCCCCCCCCCCCCCCCCCCCCCCCCCCCCCCCCCCCCCCCCCCCCCCCCCCCCCCCCCCCCCCCCCCCCCCCCCCCCCCCCCCCCCCCCCCCCCCCCCCCCCCCCCCCCCCCCCCCCCCCCCCCCCCCCCCCCCCCCCCCCCCCCCCCCCCCCCCCCCCCCCCCCCCCCCCCCCCCCCCCCCCCCCCCCCCCCCCCCCCCCCCCCCCCCCCCCCCCCCCCCCCCCCCCCCCCCCCCCCCCCCCCCCCCCCCCCCCCCCCCCCCCCCCCCCCCCCCCCCCCCCCCCCCCCCCCCCCCCCCCCCCCCCCCCCCCCCCCCCCCCCCCCCCCCCCCCCCCCCCCCCCCCCCCCCCCCCCCCCCCCCCCCCCCCCCCGGACTGGAGTAAGCATCTCGGAGTTGGAATGTATGCTTTGATGATGATCAAAGTTTTGGGTGTATACAAAGTTTATGAGAAACTTGTATTTCCAAAGAAGTGAGTGGGAGCACTATAGAATTTCTGATGAATATATGTTGTTGACATATTGTTGATCAGAAATGACGTAGAATTTCTAGAAAGCATATAGGGTTATTTGGAAAGTGTTTTTCAATGGAAAGCCTGGATTAAGATACTTGAACATTGAGCATCAAGATCTATAACGATAGATCAAAACGCTTCATGGTACTTTCAAATGAGCACATACCTTGACATGATCTTGAAGGTGTTCAAGATGGATCAGTCAAAGAAGGAGTTCTTGCCTGAGTTGTAAGGTATGAAGTTAAGACTTAAAGCTCGACCACGGCAGAAGAAAGAGGAAGGACGAAGGTCTGGAAGTCATGTTGCTAGACAACAATGAACCTACGAGCTATGGAGAAGCGATGGTGGGCCTGGATTCCAAAATGGCTCGAGGCCATATAATCCGAGAGAGGATCCATATATGAAAACAAAGTGTAGACTTTGGGAGAACTACTTGATGGTCGTAAGGCTGTTAGGTACATATGGATTTTAGAAGGAAGACGGACAATGATGGTAAATGTCACCATTAAGAAAGCTCGACTTGTCGTTAAGATGTTTTCCGACAAGTTCAAGGAGTTGACTGCGATGAGACTTTCTCACTCGTAGCGATGCTAAGAGTCTGTTGGAATTATATTAGCGATTACTGCATTATTTATGAAATCTTGCAGATAGGATGTCAAAACATTGTTTCCTCGACGTTTTTTGAGGAAAGGTTGTATGTGATACAAACCGGAAGGTTTTGTCAATCCTGAAAGATGCTAATAAGTATGCAAAGCTCCACCCCCCCCCCCCCCCCCCCCCCCCCCCCCCCCCCCCCCCCCCCCCCCCCCCCCCCCCCCCCCCCCCCCCCCCCCCCCCCCCCCCCCCCCCCCCCCCCCCCCCCCCCCCCCCCCCCCCCCCCCCCCCCCCCCCCCCCCCCCCCCCCCCCCCCCCCCCCCCCCCCCCCCCCCCCCCCCCCCCCCCCCCCCCCCCCCCCCCCCCCCCCCCCCCCCCCCCCCCCCCCCCCCCCCCCCCCCCCCCCCCCCCCCCCCCCCCCCCCCCCCCCCCCCCCCCCCCCCCCCCCCCCCCCCCCCCCCCCCCCCCCCCCCCCCCCCCCCCCCCCCCCCCCCCCCCCCCCCCCCCCCCCCCCCCCCCCCCCCCCCCCCCCCCCCCCCCCCCCCCCCCCCCCCCCCCCCCCCCCCCCCCCCCCCCCCCCCCCCCCCCCCCCCCCCCCCCCCCCCCCCCCCCCCCCCCCCCCCCCCCCCCCCCCCCCCCCCCCCCCCCCCCCCCCCCCCCCCCCCCCCCCCCCCCCCCCCCCCCCCCCCCCCCCCCCCCCCCCCCCCCCCCCCCCCCCCCCCCCCCCCCCCCCCCCCCCCCCCCCCCCCCCCCCCCCCCCCCCCCCCCCCCCCCCCCCCCCCCCCCCCCCCCCCCCCCCCCCCCCCCCCCCCCCCCCCCCCCCCCCCCCCCCCCCCCCCCCCCCCCCCCCCCCCCCCCCCCCCCCCCCCCCCCCCCCCCCCCCCCCCCCCCCCCCCCCCCCCCCCCCCCCCCCCCCCCCCCCCCCCCCCCCCCCCCCCCCCCCCCCCCCCCCCCCCCCCCCCCCCCCCCCCCCCCCCCCCCCCCCCCCCCCCCCCCCCCCCCCCCCCCCCCCCCCCCCCCCCCCCCCCCCCCCCCCCCCCCCCCCCCCCCCCCCCCCCCCCCCCCCCCCCCCCCCCCCCCCCCCCCCCCCCCCCCCCCCCCCCCCCCCCCCCCCCCCCCCCCCCCCCCCCCCCCCCCCCCCCCCCCCCCCCCCCCCCCCCCCCCCCCCCCCCCCCCCCCCCCCCCCCCCCCCCCCCCCCCCCCCCCCCCCCCCCCCCCCCCCCCCCCCCCCCCCCCCCCCCCCCCCCCCCCCCCCCCCCCCCCCCCCCCCCCCCCCCCCCCCCCCCCCCCCCCCCCCCCCCCCCCCCCCCCCCCCCCCCCCCCCCCCCCCCCCCCCCCCCCCCCCCCCCCCCCCCCCCCCCCCCCCCCCCCCCCCCCCCCCCCCCCCCCCCCCCCCCCCCCCCCCCCCCCCCCCCCCCCCCCCCCCCCCCCCCCCCCCCCCCCCCCCCCCCCCCCCCCCCCCCCCCCCCCCCCCCCCCCCCCCCCCCCCCCCCCCCCCCCCCCCCCCCCCCCCCCCCCCCCCCCCCCCCCCCCCCCCCCCCCCCCCCCCCCCCCCCCCCCCCCCCCCCCCCCCCCCCCCCCCCCCCCCCCCCCCCCCCCCCCCCCCCCCCCCCCCCCCCCCCCCCCCCCCCCCCCCCCCCCCCCCCCCCCCCCCCCCCCCCCCCCCCCCCCCCCCCCCCCCCCCCCCCCCCCCCCCCCCCCCCCCCCCTTTGGGTGTGCCAAACGTCACAACATAACTGGGTGGCTATAAAGGTACACTACGGGTACCTCCGAAAGTGTCTGTTGGGTTGGTACGAATCAAGACTGGGATTTGTCACTCCGTGTGACGGAGAGGTATCTCTGGGCCCACTCGGTAGGACATCATCATAATGTGCACAATGTGATCAAGGAGTTGATCACGGGATGATGTGTTATGGAACGAGCAAAGAGACTTACCGGTAACGAGATTGAACAAGGTATCGGGATACCGACGATCGAATCTCGGGCAAGTGTCGTACCGATAGACAAAGGGAATTGTATAGGGATTGATTAAGTCCTTGACATCGTGGTTCATCCGATGAGATCATCGTGGAACATGTGGGAGCCAACATGGGTATCTAGATCCCGCTATTGGTTATTGACCGGAGAGTCATCTCGGTCATGTCTGCATGTCTCCCGAACCCGTAGGGTCTACACACTTAAGGTTCGGTGACGCTAGGGTTATAGAGATATTAGTATGCGGTAACCCGAAAGTTGCTCGGAGTCCCGTATGAGATCCCGGACGTCAAGAGGAGGTCCGGAATGGTCCGGAGGTAAAGAATTATATATAGGAAGTGCTATTTCGGCCATCGGGACAAGTTTCGGGGTCACCGGTATTGTATCGGGACCACCGGAAGGGTCCCGGGGGTCCACCGGGTGGGGCCACCTGACCCAAGGGGCCACATGGGCTGTAGGGGGTGCCCTTGGCCTATATGGGCCAAGGGCACTAGGTCTTTTGTGACATTTTGTTGGTGCAGAGGCTAGATGTAATTAGTATCTTCGCGGTATTAATATATTTCCTTTGTCAAAAAAAGAATAATAGTCATAAACTGAAATTTCATATGAGGATTTTGTATGGCGCTCCTCTCTCCTTCCTCCCATCCACCCCAGCCCTACCCATCGCCGCCGGCCACCATGTAGCTGCTAGAACCCAACCACTGTTGGAAATATGCCCTAGAGGCAATAATAAATTAGTTATTATTATATTTCCCCCCCCCCCCCCCCCCCCCCCCCCCCCCCCCCCCCCCCCCCCCCCCCCCCCCCCCCCCCCCCCCCCCCCCCCCCCCCCCCCCCCCCCCCCCCCCCCCCCCCCCCCCCCCCCCCCCCCCCCCCCCCCCCCCCCCCCCCCCCCCCCCCCCCCCCCCCCCCCCCCCCCCCCCCCCCCCCCCCCCCCCCCCCCCCCCCCCCCCCCCCCCCCCCCCCCCCCCCCCCCCCCCCCCCCCCCCCCCCCCCCCCCCCCCCCCCCCCCCCCCCCCCCCCCCCCCCCCCCCCCCCCCCCCCCCCCCCCCCCCCCCCCCCCCCCCCCCCCCCCCCCCCCCCCCCCCCCCCCCCCCCCCCCCCCCCCCCCCCCCCCCCCCCCCCCCCCCCCCCCCCCCCCCCCCCCCCCCCCCCCCCCCCCCCCCCCCCCCCCCCCCCCCCCCCCCCCCCCCCCCCCCCCCCCCCCCCCCCCCCCCCCCCCCCCCCCCCCCCCCCCCCCCCCCCCCCCCCCCCCCCCCCCCCCCCCCCCCCCCCCCCCCCCCCCCCCCCCCCCCCCCCCCCCCCCCCCCCCCCCCCCCCCCCCCCCCCCCCCCCCCCCCCCCCCCCCCCCCCCCCCCCCCCCCCCCCCCCCCCCCCCCCCCCCCCCCCCCCCCCCCCCCCCCCCCCCCCCCCCCCCCCCCCCCCCCCCCCCCCCCCCCCCCCCCCCCCCCCCCCCCCCCCCCCCCCCCCCCCCCCCCCCCCCCCCCCCCCCCCCCCCCCCCCCCCCCCCCCCCCCCCCCCCCCCCCCCCCCCCCCCCCCCCCCCCCCCCCCCCCCCCCCCCCCCCCCCCCCCCCCCCCCCCCCCCCCCCCCCCCCCCCCCCCCCCCCCCCCCCCCCCCCCCCCCCCCCCCCCCCCCCCCCCCCCCCCCCCCCCCCCCCCCCCCCCCCCCCCCCCCCCCCCCCCCCCCCCCCCCCCCCCCCCCCCCCCCCCCCCCCCCCCCCCCCCCCCCCCCCCCCCCCCCCCCCCCCCCCCCCCCCCCCCCCCCCCCCCCCCCCCCCCCCCCCCCCCCCCCCCCCCCCCCCCCCCCCCCCCCCCCCCCCCCCCCCCCCCCCCCCCCCCCCCCCCCCCCCCCCCCCCCCCCCCCCCCCCCCCCCCCCCCCCCCCCCCCCCCCCCCCCCCCCCCCCCCCCCCCCCCCCCCCCCCCCCCCCCCCCCCCCCCCCCCCCCCCCCCCCCCCCCCCCCCCCCCCCCCCCCCCCCCCCCCCCCCCCCCCCCCCCCCCCCCCCCCCCCCCCCCCCCCCCCCCCCCCCCCCCCCCCCCCCCCCCCCCCCCCCCCCCCCCCCCCCCCCCCCCCCCCCCCCCCCCCCCCCCCCCCCCCCCCCCCCCCCCCCCCCCCCCCCCCCCCCCCCCCCCCCCCCCCCCCCCCCCCCCCCCCCCCCCCCCCCCCCCCCCCCCCCCCCCCCCCCCCCCCCCCCCCCCCCCCCCCCCCCCCCCCCCCCCCCCCCCCCCCCCCCCCCCCCCCCCCCCCCCCCCCCCCCCCCCCCCCCCCCCCCCCCCCCCCCCCCCCCCCCCCCCCCCCCCCCCCCCCCCCCCCCCCCCCCCCCCCCCCCCCCCCCCCCCCCCCCCCCCCCCCCCCCCCCCCCCCCCCCCCCCCCCCCCCCCCCCCCCCCCCCCCCCCCCCCCCCCCCCCCCCCCCCCCCCCCCCCCCCCCCCCCCCCCCCCCCCCCCCCCCCCCCCCCCCCCCCCCCCCCCCCCCCCCCCCCCCCCCCCCCCCCCCCCCCCCCCCCCCCCCCCCCCCCCCCCCCCCCCCCCCCCCCCCCCCCCCCCCCCCCCCCCCCCCCCCCCCCCCCCCCCCCCCCCCCCCCCCCCCCCCCCCCCCCCCCCCCCCCCCCCCCCAACTTTGTATAAACCCAAAATCTTTGATCATCTCATCAAAGCGTACATTCCAAATCCGAGATGCTTACTCCAGTCCTTAGAAGGATTGCTGGAGCTTTGCATACTTATTAGCATCTTTCAGGATTGACAAAACCTTCCGGTTGTATCACATACAACCTTTCCTCAAGAAAATCGTTGAGGAAACAATGTTTTGACATCCTATCTGCAAGATTTCATAAATAATGTAGTAATCGCTAATATAATTCCAACAGACTTTTAGCATCGCTACGTGTGAGAAAGTCTCATCGTAGTCAACTCCTTGAACTTGTCGGGAAACATCTTAACGACAAGTTGAGATTTCTCAATGGTGACACTTACCATCATTGTCTGTCTTCCTTTTAAATCCATATGTACCTAATAGCCTTACGACCATCAAGTAGCTCTTCCAAAGTCTACACTTTGTTTTCATACATGGATCCTCTCTCGGATTATATGGCCTCGAGCCATTTTGGAATCCAGGCCCACCATCGCTTCTCCATAGCTCGTAGGTTCATTGTTGTCTAGCAACATGACTTCCAAGACAGGATCACGTACCACTCTGAAGTAGTACGCATCCTTGTCATCCCACGAGGTTTGGTAGTGACTTGATCTGAAGTTTCATGATCACTATCATAAGCTTCCACTTCAATTGGTGTAGGTGCCACAGGAACAACTCCCTGAGCCCTGTCACACACTAGTTGAAGAGACGGTTCAATAACCTCATCAAGTCTCCACCATCCTCCCACTCAATTCTTTCGACAGAAACTTTTCCTCGAGAAAGGACCCGGTTCTAGAAACAATCCCTTATTGCTTTCGGATCTGAGACAGGAGGTATACCCAACTGTTTTGGTTGTCCTATGAAGATGCATCTATCCGCTTTGGGTTCGAGCTTATCAGCCTGAAACTTTTTCACATAAGCGTCGCAGCCCCAAACTTTTAAGAAATGACAGCTTAGGTTTCTCTAAACCATAGTTCATACGGTGTCATCTCATCGGAATTACGTGGTGCCCTATTTAAAGTGAATGTGGTTGTCTCTAATGCCTAACCCATAAACTATTATGGTAATTCGATAAGAGACATCATGGTTTGCATCATATCCAATAGGATGCAGTTATGATGTTCGCACACACCATCATACCATGGTGTTCCAGGCTGTATTAGTTGTGAAACAATTTCCACAATGTCTTAATTCTGTGCCAAACTCGTAATTCAGATATTCATCTCTATGATCATATCATAGATATTTTATCCTCTTGTCACGACGATCTTTCAACTTCACCCTGAAATTACTTGAACCTTTCAATAATTCAGACTCATGATTCATCAAGTAAATATACTCAACATCTACTCAAATCATCTGTGAAGTAAGAACATAACGATATCCACTACATGCCCCAGCACTCATTGGACTGCACACATCAAAATGCATTACTTCCAACAAGTTGCTTTCTAGTTCCATTTTACTGAAAACGAGGCTTTCAGTCATCTTGCCCATGTGGTATGATTTGCATGTCTCAAGTGATTCAAAATCAAGTGAGTCCAAACGGTCCATTTGCATGGAGTTTCTTCATGCATATACACCAATAGACATGGTTCGCATGCCTCAAACTTTTCAAAAATGAGTGAGTCCAAAGATCCATCAACATGGAGCTTCTTCATGCGTTTTATACCGATATGACTTAAGTGGCAGTGCCACAAGTAGGTGGTACTATCATTACTATCTTATATCTTTTGGCATGAACATGTGTATCACTATGATCGAGATTCAATAAACCATTCCTTTAGGTGCAATACCATTGAAGGCATTATTCAAATAAACAGAGTAACCATTATTCTCCTTAAATGAATAACCGTATCGCGATAGACATAATCCAATCATGTCTATGCTCAAGGCAAACACCAATCTCGATGGTAGAGGGAGCGTGCGATGCTTGATCATATCAACATTGGAAACACTTCTAACACATATCATCAGCTCACCTTTAGCTAGTCTCTGTTTATTCCGTAGCTTTTATTTCGAGTTACTAACACTTAGCAACCGAATCGGTATCTAATACCCTGGTGCTACTAGGAGTACTAGTAAAGTACACATCAACACAATTTATATCCAATATACTTCTATCGACCTTGCCAGCCTTCTCATCTACCAAGTATCTAGGGTAATTCTGCTCCAGTGGCTGTTCCCCTTATTACAGAAGCACTTAGTCTCGGGTTTGGGTTCAACCTTGGGTTTCTTCACTAGAGGAGCAGCTGATTTGCCGTTTCATGAAGTATCCCTTCTTGCCCTGCCCTTCTTGAAACTAGTGGTTTCACCAACCATCAACAATTGATGCTCCTTCTTGATTTCTACTTTTGTGGTGTCAAACATCGCGAATATCTCAAGGATCATCATATATGTCCCTGATGCATTATTGTTCATCACGAAGCTCTAGCAACTTGGTGGTAATGACTTCGGAGAAATATCAATATCTCATCTGGAGGATCAACTCCCACTCGATTCAAATGATTGTTGTACTCAGATAATCTGAGCACAAGCTCAACAATTGAGCTTTTCTCCTTAGTTTGTAGGCTAAGAAAATCGTCAGAGGTCTTATACCTCTTGACGTGGGCACGAGCCTGAAATCCCAATTTCAGCCCTCGAAACATCTCATATGTTTCACGATGTTTCAAAAAAAACGTCTTTGGTGCCTCAATTCTAAACCATTTAGCATTACGCACTGAACTATCATGTAGTTATCAAAATGTGTATGTCAGATGTTCGCAGCATCAACAGACGACATTCGAGGTTCAGCACACTGAGCGGTGCATTAAGGACATAAGCCTTCTATGAAGCAATGAGGACAATCCTCAGTTTACGGACCTAGTCCGCATAATTGCTACTATCAACTTTCAACTAATTTTTCTCTAGGAACATATCTAAATAGTAGAACTGAAGCGCGAGCTACGACATAATTTGCGAAGACCTTTTGACTATGTTCAGGATAATTAAGTTCATCTTATGAACTCCCACTCAGATAGACATCCCTCCAGTCATCTAAGTGATTACATGATCCGAGTCAACTAGGCCGTGTCCGATCATCACGTGAGACGGACTAGTCAACATCGGTGAACATCTTCATGCTGATCGTATCTTCTATACGACTCATGCTCGACCTTTTGGTCTCTTGTGTTCCGAGGCCATGTCTGTACATGCTAGGCTCGTCAAGTTAACCTAAGTGTTTCACATGTGTTCTGAGGCCATGTCTTTACATGCTAGGCTCGTCAACACCCGTTGTATTCGAACGTAAGAATCTATCACACCCGATCATCATGTGGTGCTTCGAAACGACGAACTTTCGCAATGGTGCACAGTTAGGGGGAACACCTTCTTGAAATTTTAGTGAGGGATCATCTTATTTACTACCGTCATTCTAAGCAAATAAGATGTATAAACATGATAAACATCACATGCAATCAAATAGTGACATGATATGGCCATCATCACTTTGCAATCCGTTCCCGGGCCTTGTACACACCGCCCGTCACACTATAGGAGTTGGCCATGTTTGAAGTCATTGATGGGGAACGTAGCATAAATTCAAAATTTTCCTACGTGTCACCAAGATCTATCTATGGAGTCATCTAGCAACGAGGGAGGAGTGGATCTACATACCCTTGTAGATTGCGCGCGGAAGCGTTCAAGAGAACGGGGTTGATGGAGTCGTACTCGTCGTGATCCAAATCACCGATGATCCTAGCGCCGAACGGACGGCACCTCCGCGTTCAACACACGTACGGAGCAGCGATGTCTCCTCCTTCTTGATCCAGCAAGGGGGGAGGAGAGGTTGATGGAGATCCAGCAGCACGATGGCGTGGTGGTGGAAGTAGCGGGATTCCAACACGGCTTCGCCAAGTGCTGCGGGAGGAGGGAGATGTGTCATGGGAGGGAGAGGGAGGCGCCAGGGCTTAGGTATGGTTGCCCTCCCTTCCCCCCACTATATATAGGGCCAAGGGAGAGGGGGGGCGCAGCCTTGGCCCTTCCTCCAAGGAAGGGTGCGGCCAGGGAGGAGTCCCACCTCCTCAAGGCACCTAAGAGGTCCTTCCCCTTTTAGGACTCTTCCTTTCCCTCATCTCTTGGCGCATGGGCCTCTTGGGGCTGGTGCCCTTGGCCCATATAGGCCAAGGCGCACCCCCTACAGCCCATGTGCCCCCGGGGTAGGTGGCCCCACCCGGTGGACCCCCGGGACCCTTCCGGTGGTCCCGGTACAATATCGGTGACCCCGAAACTTGTCCCGATGGCCAAAATAGCACTTCCTATATATAATTCTTTACCTCCGGACCATTCCGGAACTCCTCGTGACGTCCGAGATCTCATCCGGGACTCTGAACAACTTTCGGGTTACCGCATACTTATATCTCTATAACCCTAGCATCACCGAACCTTAAGTGTGTAGACCCTACGGGTTCGGGAGACATGCAGACATGACCGAGATGACTCTCCGGTAAATAACCAACAGCGGGATCTGGATACCCATGTTGGCTCCCACATGTTCCACGATGATCTCATCGGATGAACCACGATGTCAAGGACTTAATCAATCCCGTATACAATTCCCTTTGTCTAGCGGTACGATACTTGCCCGAGATTCGATCGTCGGTATCCCGATACCTTGTTCAATCTCGTTACCGGCAAGTCTCTTTACTCGTTTCGTAACACATCATCCCGTGATCAACTCCTTGATCACATTGTACACATTATGATGATGTCCTATCGAGTGGGCCCAGAGATACCTCTCCGTTTACACGGAGTGACAAATCCCAGTCTCGATTCGTGCCAACCCAACAGACACTTTCGGAGATACCTGTAGTGTACCTTTATAGCCACCCAGTTACGTTGTGACGTTTGGCACACCCAAAGCACTCCTACGGTATCCGGGAGTTGCACAATCTCATGGTCTAAGGAAATGATACTTGACATTAGAAAAGCTTTAGCATACGAACTACATGATCTTGTGCT
The DNA here is from genome assembly GCA_036873465.1 of Thinopyrum obtusiflorum. Taxonomy (NCBI): domain Eukaryota; kingdom Viridiplantae; phylum Streptophyta; class Magnoliopsida; order Poales; family Poaceae; genus Thinopyrum; species Thinopyrum obtusiflorum. Next base: position 3,742 of record JAAAWM010009562.1, on the reverse strand, counting down.
AGGCTAAGGATTGGGTCTTTGTCCATCACATCATTCTCCTAATGATGTGATCCCGTTATCAATGACATCCAATGTCCATGGTCAGGAAACCGTAACCATCTATTGATCAACGAGCTAGTCAACTAGAGGCTTACTAGGGACATGGTGTTGTCTATGTATCCACACATGTATCTGAGTTTCCTATCAATACAATTCTAGCATGGATAATAAACGATTATCATGAACAAGGAAATATAATAATAACAAATTTATCATTGCCTCTAGGGCATATCTCCAACAGTCTCCCACTTGCACTAGAGTCAATAATCCAGTTCACATCGATATGTGATTAACACTCAAGGTCACATCCCCATGTGACTAACACCCAAAGAGTTTACTAGAGTCAATAATCTAGTTCACATTACCATGTGATTAACACTCGATGAGTTCTGGGTTTGATCATGTTATGCTTGTGAGAGATGTTATAGTCAACGGCTCTGAATCTTTCAGATCCGTGTGTGCTTTACAAATCTCTATGTCATCTCCTAGATGCAGCTACCACGCTATATTTGGAGCTATTCCAAATAACTGTTCTACTATACGAATCCAGTTTACTACTCAGAATAATCTGGATTAGTGTCAAAGTTTGCATCCGCGTAACCCTTTACGACGAACTCTTTTACCACCTCCATAATCGAGAAAATTCCTTAGTCCACTAGTTACTAAGGATAACTTTGACCGCTATCTTGTGATCCATTCTTGGATCACTCTTGTACCCCTTGACTGACTCATGGCAAGGCACATTTTAGGTGCGGTACACAGCATAGCATACTGTAGAGCCTATGTCTTAAGCATAGGGGACGACCTTCGTCCTTTCTCTCTATTCTGCCGTGGTCGAGCTTTAAGTCTTAACTTCATACCTTACAACTCAGGCAAGAACTCCTTCTTTGACTGGTCCATCTTGAACCCCTTCAAGATCATGTCAAGGTATGTGCTCATTTGAAAGTACCATTAAGCGTTTTGATCTATCCTTATAGATCTTGATGCTCAATGTTCAAGCAGCTTAATCCAGGCTTTCCATTGAAAAACACTTTTCAAATAACCCTATATGCTTTCCAGAAATTCTACGTCATTTCTGATCAACAATACCCCCCCCCCCCCCCCCCCCCCCCCCCCCCCCCCCCCCCCCCCCCCCCCCCCCCCCCCCCCCCCCCCCCCCCCCCCCCCCCCCCCCCCCCCCCCCCCCCCCCCCCCCCCCCCCCCCCCCCCCCCCCCCCCCCCCCCCCCCCCCCCCCCCCCCCCCCCCCCCCCCCCCCCCCCCCCCCCCCCCCCCCCCCCCCCCCCCCCCCCCCCCCCCCCCCCCCCCCCCCCCCCCCCCCCCCCCCCCCCCCCCCCCCCCCCCCCCCCCCCCCCCCCCCCCCCCCCCCCCCCCCCCCCCCCCCCCCCCCCCCCCCCCCCCCCCCCCCCCCCCCCCCCCCCCCCCCCCCCCCCCCCCCCCCCCCCCCCCCCCCCCCCCCCCCCCCCCCCCCCCCCCCCCCCCCCCCCCCCCCCCCCCCCCCCCCCCCCCCCCCCCCCCCCCCCCCCCCCCCCCCCCCCCCCCCCCCCCCCCCCCCCCCCCCCCCCCCCCCCCCCCCCCCCCCCCCCCCCCCCCCCCCCCCCCCCCCCCCCCCCCCCCCCCCCCCCCCCCCCCCCCCCCCCCCCCCCCCCCCCCCCCCCCCCCCCCCCCCCCCCCCCCCCCCCCCCCCCCCCCCCCCCCCCCCCCCCCCCCCCCCCCCCCCCCCCCCCCCCCCCCCCCCCCCCCCCCCCCCCCCCCCCCCCCCCCCCCCCCCCCCCCCCCCCCCCCCCCCCCCCCCCCCCCCCCCCCCCCCCCCCCCCCCCCCCCCCCCCCCCCCCCCCCCCCCCCCCCCCCCCCCCCCCCCCCCCCCCCCCCCCCCCCCCCCCCCCCCCCCCCCCCCCCCCCCCCCCCCCCCCCCCCCCCCCCCCCCCCCCCCCCCCCCCCCCCCCCCCCCCCCCCCCCCCCCCCCCCCCCCCCCCCCCCCCCCCCCCCCCCCCCCCCCCCCCCCCCCCCCCCCCCCCCCCCCCCCCCCCCCCCCCCCCCCCCCCCCCCCCCCCCCCCCCCCCCCCCCCCCCCCCCCCCCCCCCCCCCCCCCCCCCCCCCCCCCCCCCCCCCCCCCCCCCCCCCCCCCCCCCCCCCCCCCCCCCCCCCCCCCCCCCCCCCCCCCCCCCCCCCCCCCCCCCCCCCCCCCCCCCCCCCCCCCCCCCCCCCCCCCCCCCCCCCCCCCCCCCCCCCCCCCCCCCCCCCCCCCCCCCCCCCCCCCCCCCCCCCCCCCCCCCCCCCCCCCCCCCCCCCCCCCCCCCCCCCCCCCCCCCCCCCCCCCCCCCCCCCCCCCCCCCCCCCCCCCCCCCCCCCCCCCCCCCCCCCCCCCCCCCCCCCCCCCCCCCCCCCCCCCCCCCCCCCCCCCCCCCCCCCCCCCCCCCCCCCCCCCCCCCCCCCCCCCCCCCCCCCCCCCCCCCCCCCCCCCCCCCCCCCCCCCCCCCCCCCCCCCCCCCCCCCCCCCCCCCCCCCCCCCCCCCCCCCCCCCCCCCCCCCCCCCCCCCCCCCCCCCCCCCCCCCCCCCCCCCCCCCCCCCCTCGGGCTGTGGCTCAAGGTTTTCAACATGAAGCCGAAGGTGGTGGATGGCCAGCACGCGGAGTGCGGAGGGGCCATGGTGAGTAAGCTGTCCAATGTCTCCTGGCCGAAAGGCACTTTCGTGGAGACTGTCAAGGAATGGCAGAAACAATGGTTCTACATTACAGAACCCTGTGGCACCAACTGGGCCGTGGCTGCCGAATTCAACCCCGGTGCCCCAATGCGGCTCACCTCATGGGTCGAGAAGAGCCTGAACTGGTGTTCGTCAGACAAGCTGATAGCGCTGCAGACGCGCGTTCAAAGCATGGTGGACAATGATGTCAAACTTGTCGATATAATCCAGGTGATGCTAGTTCGCCGGATTCTTCCGTGTCAAAGCCGAAGCCCCCCTCTATGGAAGTTCAATCTGAAGAAGCACCATACTCTGAAGAGGCTCTTCGAGACCACTCATGAAGGCGCCTGGAAGTTGCTCTTTAAGGGCAACAAGAAGCCGCCGGCCACAGATTCAGACCGCGGACACGACATTAACCATCTCGCCGGCGAGGTATGTTATTTTTTAACGCATCCCCTACTTGCCTGTTTTGAGGATGATGTCTGAGCTTTTATCATTGCTTCTTCAGGGCTGGATGGAGAGGGCGAAGCGGATCCAGTGTCCGGCTCCGCTGCCTGAAGAACCAGTCATCCCGCGTTTAGCGAAGATGCTGGTGCCGGCACCCTATAAGGCACCGGAGAAGAAGGCCAAGGGGGCCAAAAGCGGCCCCCGTCGCAAGGGTGCTTCGGACGTGACGTCCGAAGACGAAGAGACCCATTCCTCCGTCCCTGAGGACGACGATGAGGAAGGGGAGGAGGAGGAGGAGAACAACCCTCCCCCCGAGGAGGGAAAGAAGAAGAGGACGGCTTCCACGAATCTGGAGGCGGGAACGCCCAAGAAGGGGAAGAGCGCCCTTGCGGTCAACACCACGTGGGACATTGGCAGCAGTCCCGAGCGACGCCCCCGCACTAAGCCCAGGGCCGCATCGTAAGTGCTAAGACTCGTACATGCCCATAGATCTAACCTTTCCTCCTTGCCGTATTGACATGATCAGTCATGTTATTACAGTCTGGCCCACGACAGCTCCCAGCGATCCTCATCAA
>JAAAWM010009561.1:0-25002 GCA_036873465.1 Thinopyrum obtusiflorum | reverse complement strand
AGGGGCGATCTAGTCCCTCCGATCGAAATCAGACGGTCCGAGAAAAAATAGGCTATGAGAGGCCAAGGAAGAACCGATGATATTTTAGGGATGTTTGGGGATGATCCGAATCCGACGGTGATGACAGCCCGGGTCGGGTTCGGGACAGCTTTCGGACGCGGTTGTGAAGGGGTCTTGAGGCTGTGCAGAGAGATTAGGTGGTTTGACAAGAGGGAATCAAAAACCCGGTTGGTCTTGGAACGGTCAACGATGAGATCAGAGAGGACCGACAACTACGAACGGATGCAAGTTTTAAGAAAACATGCGGATGCAATGCACATGATGCCATGATGAATGCAACAAACAAATAAATCACACGGTAACAGCGAAATAACATAGAAGGCGTCTGGAGCGTCGGTCTTAGGTCGTTACAACTCTCCTCCACTTACAAGAGATCTCGCCCTGAGATCTAGGGATGGCAACGGAAGAGGAAGAGAAGAGGTAAAACTAAGTTGCTTCTTTGACAAATGAGTGAAACCAAAGAACCTTGAGAGGTTGAACAACTTGAAAGAAAGAATACAACAAAGATGAACAAAGTTGAAAACGCTCCGCTAGAAAAGAGGAACAAGGAACATTACGAGAACCTTGTAGTTTGAAAGACATAAGAAATGGGTTACAGTGGACAAGAAGTACATGCAAGCACTCCGGTTGAAACGAGATGTACAAGGAACGATAAATATCAATTACGACAACACTCCAGTTGGAAATGGAAGGAATAGAATATGAACTTGGCAAAATGAAAGCACTTGGATGAGACTCCGGTTAAAAGAGGAATGATAGACACAACACTCTGGTTAAATGGATAAGCAATAAGAGAACATGATCTTGACAAAACAACATGATGGGTCGAAGAGAGCAACATCGCAATGCCTCCGGAAGAAATGAAAGAATGGAATGAAAGGAACGGAGAAGAAAACAACATGTTCTACCTCAAATGAATTTGAGAGAGCATCCTTAAAAAGAAGGATTGAACGGGGTTGTTGAAGAATCAACAATCAAATGATATACTCCTCATGGGCTTATGAAAACATCTCAAAACTAGAGGTGAAATTCTGCCACTAACGGGAACAATTGCTTTCTTGAGATTAATGAAGAGATGAAAGCTTGTTCCACCAAGATGATAAAGAGATAACTTGGGTCATTAATAAGCACCAAAATAGCAACAATCCTTAGGGAAGGCTTTAGGTGACATCTATACCAAGATAACCCCAATGAAGAGATTGATGGGCTGAAGGATCTCATGAACGAAGAGAAAATGATGGTTTAATATATCTCATTCCTGACAACTTGTGAATCATGAAACACGAAGAGAAATGATCAAGAATGACATAGCACCACCTCCAAAGATAAGGTAGAAAGAATTGCACTTCGGAATGCGAGACGAAGAATACTTGAGATCCTTCAACAAGAATCTAGACGTACTCTTCGAGAATGAAATAAATCTTGATGAGCCACCATGAAGAAAAACTCTAGAAGGACTCCGATAATAAAAGGATGATAGAAAGAAAGAGAAGATGAAAGAACAAGGTGAAGCCTTGCAATGATTTAGATGGAGCTTCGCGACGAGACAACCGAGAAAACTTGGAACTCCGAAAAAGAAAATATGAACAACTTAGAACCGAGAATTTGATATCATGAACGAACTCCGAAAGAAGGAATTAAATCATCATGATAAAATAAGAATAAGAATTAAGTAATGCTTATCCTTCATCAACTTAAATTGATGACAAGCAATGGATTTGGCATGCCGCTTATTCTTCTTGAAAAGATTAAGGAGAGATATAGCACAAACTTGAATAAGGTCTTCAGTGAACGACCGGTAGGAATTGAAAACGAACGTAGCAAATGGACAAATCACCGGGAAGAATTAGAAAATGAACGAAGATACTTGAGTGAATTTAGATACAAGAGAATGAAGAGATGACAAGCTGGCTAGAGAATACTTGAACGATGCACCGGTAAGATTTGGAGAACGAGAGCTAAAAGCTGAGAATGAATAATTCTGAAATGATGGGCTTCGGAGGATCGAGAAAGGAAAGCAACTCTTGAAATGCTTCGGATGGGTATGAAAGGAATTCTCACAATCAAAAACAATTATGAGGATGGCATGAAGCTAGAACCATGAATCTTCAAGAGAACGGAGCAAGATTTAACAGAAATTCTTCTTCGGTCTTCAAAAGCTGAGAATGACGATGAGAACCACCATGACAATTGATGGGACACTCCGGAACACTGACGAATATAAATGTTGAGCCAAAGATGAAACTGATCTGAAAGCGATCTTGGAGAAGGCATCTGACTGATGAAAATTCATTCTTACGTCAAACTTTAAAAAGAATTTGAGAATAGCTCCGGAAAAATTAGAAGAGTCAGGGAAGATCCTAGGAAAAGACCTGTGGGTTAGGGCCCACTCAAAAGAAACACCGTTGAAAAGATTGCTTGAAAAGAGAGATTGCACCGGTTGAATTAAATGGCTTGAATGAGATAACAACCTCGAAATAGCTTGAACGAATTGATAATGGAGATACAAATCTTCTGAGATATCTTCGGCACTTCGGATATGAATAGAGAGAGGTGAGCGATTAAGAGGTGCACCGGCATTAGAAAGCATTTGAAACAAGGAAAGGAATATGATCAACACCGAAAGCTTGAATTGAATCCACCAGAGAAGAAAAAAAGAACGAAGAATGTTGAACTTGAAGCTCCTGAGCATCTTCATGAGAAATCACCGGATCAAAACTTGAAAGAAAAGGATGAAGAGACTTCACATGACTAAAATGTATACTTGATTAAGATATATGAGTCCTTGAAGAAAAAGGGTGGGAGGGCGGGAAAAACAAAGGCAACTTGGGACGGATGAAACAAACACCATTGAGAAAACTTAGAATTGATCTTGTGAATGTTGAAATGATCGGATCCACTTGAAGAGAAGCACACCGGTTGGAAAAGAATTAACATGACAACCTCGATGATCAAGAAGGATTAGTATTCACATAGAAATATGAGAACACCATTTAGGAAAGGTATGGAATCAACACTTGACTTTGAAGCAACTCGAATACCACTACTCAAAACAAAACAAAGGATTTGGCTTGCAGAATAAGCCGGAAACAAACATACGATAGAGATTTCGTCCGAAATTTTCGTGGTGGGGCCCACACGGGCTCGATCGTACAGCACCATCATGTACAAGGCAGTGCACATGACATACGAAGCGTCCCCGAGCCATAGCAAAGCTACACAGGGCTCATTAAGACACAACGAGACCACTGTAAAACCAACCGTGGACAGGCGGACCACTAGACGTCGAACCCCAATCTCGTATCATGCATCTGTCGGAAAGATATCCTAGGTAACTACTTGAATTCCCACCTATGAACTCCCGAAACTTTCTGGTTATGCAATCTGGTGTTGGGGATACAGGGAGGCACAAATATTTCACACAACTAACAAATCCTACACTCGAACTGTATCCATCCTTCAACACATAACCAAGAAACCTTCGGAAATCGTGTACCTCAGACTTTCGAAAACATCCGATATACTAGATGTGGCAATACATCTGATCGCTCTCCCCAGCAATGGGTGTCGTCAAACTACTCTCACCACAAAGAGTATAGAAGCGTTTTCGATGTCGGCATCCTCTAGTATTCCGGAACTGAAACGATAAGCATTGTGACAAAAACACCTTGGAGCTCAACTCCCCGGAAGAAGTCAAGTCAGACAGGAGGCACCAAGACAGAATTCCCGTCACAATGATATCAGAACGATTCCACAATACCCGCGTGATCCTAAAAAAAATTTGAGTGAAAAAGGATAGAAGAGTGGGAAAACACCTACGTCACGATTCCTCACCAGAGCGACAAAGGGGATGAGGAGTAAAAAGAATTCCCACTCTCCGATATATAACTAGACTCAAAATAGTTTTCTTCTATACTCAACAACGGCAGCGGTTCGATCAATCAAGGGGGCTCCTAAGGTCGGTAAGGCTATGATACCAACTTGTAGCGCCCAAGATGCGATTCTATCCCAATCACGTGATGAATCCATGATCGGGGCACAATCGCATTTCGAGCGCATAGCAAGGTGGATATCATTACAACATACCATGTACTGAATAGATGAGAATACAAGATAAAGGCTTACACTCGCCACAAGCTACATCATTCATATAACAGTACATCAATACATAGCAATCATCATACAGAAGGGCAGGATCCGACTACGGATGAAATCAAACAAAAAAGAAGAACGACATCCACCCTGCTAATCCCAGGCTCCCCGACCCGGAACCTATCCCTTGATCGAAGAAGAAGACGAACTCCAAGAGCAATCAAGCATCGCTCTCACGTCAGAGCATCGTTTACCTGTACCTGCAATTGTTGTTGTAGTAATCTATGAGCCACGAGGACTCAGCAATCCCATTACCATGGGTATCAAGACTAGCAAAGCTTAATCGGAATGGAATGGATAAGTGGTGAGGTTGCAGCAGCACTAAGCATTGTATGGTGGCTAACTTACGAGTACGAGAATAAGATGAGAAACTACGCAAACGGTCGCAAACTAGTCATGATCAAGAAGTGATCCTGAACTACTTACATTCAAACATAACCCAACCGTGTTCTCTTCCCGAACTCACTTGAAAAGAGACAGTCATGGTTACACACGCAGTTGGTGTATTTTAATTCGGATCTGGTGTCAAGTTCTCTACAACCGGATATTAAAAACTCCCATCTGCCACATAACCGCGGGCACGGCTCTCGAAAGTTTAAACCCTGCAGGGGTGTCCCAACTTAGTCCATCACAAACTCTCACGATCAACGGAGGAAAAACCTCCTCCCGGAACAACCCGATCAAGCTCGGAATCCCAGTTCACAAGACATTTCGACAATGGTAAAACAAAACCAGCAAGACCACCCGGTGCGTCGATACCCCGAGAAGAGCCGCACGTATCTCGTTCTCAGGACAACACCGTCTATGCTAAGTGGACGATAACCAAATACCTCGAGTTGCCCCGAGGCGGCACTGCCGACTGCTAGGTAGGTGGACCAACACTCATGTCGAGCACTGGCCCGAGGGGTTGATTAAGAGACCTCGGGGGCGGCAGGTCCCTATGCAAGTTTTAGTTGTTATTAGGCAAATGGTAAAACCAAAGTTGGGCCCCCCCCCCCCCCCCCCCCCCCCCCCCCCCCCCCCCCCCCCCCCCCCCCCCCCCCCCCCCCCCCCCCCCCCCCCCCCCCCCCCCCCCCCCCCCCCCCCCCCCCCCCCCCCCCCCCCCCCCCCCCCCCCCCCCCCCCCCCCCCCCCCCCCCCCCCCCCCCCCCCCCCCCCCCCCCCCCCCCCCCCCCCCCCCCCCCCCCCCCCCCCCCCCCCCCCCCCCCCCCCCCCCCCCCCCCCCCCCCCCCCCCCCCCCCCCCCCCCCCCCCCCCCCCCCCCCCCCCCCCCCCCCCCCCCCCCCCCCCCCCCCCCCCCCCCCCCCCCCCCCCCCCCCCCCCCCCCCCCCCCCCCCCCCCCCCCCCCCCCCCCCCCCCCCCCCCCCCCCCCCCCCCCCCCCCCCCCCCCCCCCCCCCCCCCCCCCCCCCCCCCCCCCCCCCCCCCCCCCCCCCCCCCCCCCCCCCCCCCCCCCCCCCCCCCCCCCCCCCCCCCCCCCCCCCCCCCCCCCCCCCCCCCCCCCCCCCCCCCCCCCCCCCCCCCCCCCCCCCCCCCCCCCCCCCCCCCCCCCCCCCCCCCCCCCCCCCCCCCCCCCCCCCCCCCCCCCCCCCCCCCCCCCCCCCCCCCCCCCCCCCCCCCCCCCCCCCCCCCCCCCCCCCCCCCCCCCCCCCCCCCCCCCCCCCCCCCCCCCCCCCCCCCCCCCCCCCCCCCCCCCCCCCCCCCCCCCCCCCCCCCCCCCCCCCCCCCCCCCCCCCCCCCCCCCCCCCCCCCCCCCCCCCCCCCCCCCCCCCCCCCCCCCCCCCCCCCCCCCCCCCCCCCCCCCCCCCCCCCCCCCCCCCCCCCCCCCCCCCCCCCCCCCCCCCCCCCCCCCCCCCCCCCCCCCCCCCCCCCCCCCCCCCCCCCCCCCCCCCCCCCCCCCCCCCCCCCCCCCCCCCCCCCCCCCCCCCCCCCCCCCCCCCCCCCCCCCCCCCCCCCCCCCCCCCCCCCCCCCCCCCCCCCCCCCCCCCCCCCCCCCCCCCCCCCCCCCCCCCCCCCCCCCCCCCCCCCCCCCCCCCCCCCCCCCCCCCCCCCCCCCCCCCCCCCCCCCCCCCCCCCCCCCCCCCCCCCCCACTCTTGCCGCCCTAGTTTTCCGTCATACCGGTGTTATGTTCCTTGATTTTGCGTTCCTTACGCGGTTGGGTTATAATGGGAACCCCTTGACTGTTTGCCTTGAATAAAAATCCTCCAGCAAGGCACAACCTTGGTTTTACCATTTACCACCCAGCCTTTTTCCCTTGGGTTTCGTGGACTCAAGGGTCATCTTTATTTTAACCCCCCCGGGCTAGTGCTCCTCTGAGTGTTGGTCCGAAACGGGCAGCCTGCGGGGCCACCTCGGGACAACTCGAGGGTTGGTTTTACTCGTAGTTTGACCTATCCAGCGTGCCCTGAGAACGAGATACGTGCGACTCCTATCGGGATTTGTCGGCACATCGGGCGGCTTTGCTGGTTTAGTTTTACCAGTGTTGAGATGTCTTGTAACCGGGATTCCGAGTCTGATCGGGCCGTCCTGGGAGAAGGAATATCCTTCATTGACCGTGAGAGCTTGTGATGGGCTAAGTTGGGACACCCCTGCAGGGATTTGAACTTTTGAAAGCCGTGCCCGCGGTTATGGGCAGATGAGAATTTTTTAATGTCCGGTTATAGAAAACGTGATACTTAAAATTAATTAAATGAATCAACAACGTGTGTAGCCGTGATGGTCTCTTTTCGGTGGAGTCCGGGAAGAGAACACGGTCTCGAGTTATGCTTGAACATAAGTAGTTCTAGGATCACTTATTGATCATAGTTTCTCGATCGTGCCTTGCCTTCTCTTCTCGCTCTCATTTGCGTATGTTAGCCACCATATATGCTAGTGCTTGTTGCAGCTCCACCTCATACCTTTTCCCTACCTATAAGCTTAAATAGTCTTGATCACGAGGGTGTGAGATTGCCGAGTCCCCATGACTCATAGATTACTTCCAAAACCAGATGCAGGGACCGATGATACCGTTCCAGGAGATGCGACTGAGCTCAAGTGGGAGTTCGATGAGGACTCAGGACGATACTACGTTTCCTTTCCAAACGATCAATAGTGGATCCCAGTTGGGGCGATTGGGGACATTATGCATTTGGGATTGTCTTTATTTTGGTTCCATAGTCAGACCTTGATTGTATCTGGATGATTGTAATGCTATATTTATGTATTGTGTGAAGTGGCGATTGTAAGCCAACTATGTACCTCTTTCTTATTCAGTACATGGGTTGTGTAAAGATTACCCCTCTTGCGACATTGCCTACAATGCGGTTATGCCTCTAGCCTTGTTGCAATGTTAGAGTGCATTAGCTTATTTTTCTTGATGCATTTAGGTGGCATTGTGCTGTTAATCGCAGCTTTGTGCCATTATTGTTTTGCTTGCCATTTGCAAACCGTGCATCCGATTCCGGTGATCTTTATATCAATTTCGACTGAAATCAACTCATATTTCCAGCGGCACTCTTGGTTTTCCAAGTTGAGGCATGCTTAAATCTTTTCCTTCTGGAGCATGCATATGCATTGCATTTCACATCCCGCATATCATGCCATGTTTTGCATCATGTTTGTTGCGCATTGCACCGTGGTTGATCGTGGTTCCCTTTGCTTGAGTCTTGCCTTGGGTAGAGCCAGGAGACTAGACGTGATCGAGGAACCCGCTGGGTACGCTTACCAGGATCAAGCTTACGTCAACTCGGAGAACTTTGCAGGCAAGATGACCATACCCTCGAAATCACTTCTATCTTTGCTTGCTAGTTGCTCGCTCTATTGCTATGCCTATAGTCGCGATACCAACCACATGCTTTATCATGCCTCCCATATTGCCATGTCAAACCTCTAACCCACCTTGTCCTAGCAAACCGTTGTTTGGCTATGTTACCGCTTTGCTCAGCCCCTCTTATAGAGTTGTTAGTTGCAGGTGAAGATTGGAGTTTGTTCCTTGTTGGAACATGTTTATTGTTGGGATATCATTATTATATCTTGTTTACCTTAATGCATCTATATACTTGGTAAAGGGTGGAAGGCTCGGCCTTATGCCTGGTGTTTTGTTCCCCCCCCCCCCCCCCCCCCCCCCCCCCCCCCCCCCCCCCCCCCCCCCCCCCCCCCCCCCCCCCCCCCCCCCCCCCCCCCCCCCCCCCCCCCCCCCCCCCCCCCCCCCCCCCCCCCCCCCCCCCCCCCCCCCCCCCCCCCCCCCCCCCCCCCCCCCCCCCCCCCCCCCCCCCCCCCCCCCCCCCCCCCCCCCCCCCCCCCCCCCCCCCCCCCCCCCCCCCCCCCCCCCCCCCCCCCCCCCCCCCCCCCCCCCCCCCCCCCCCCCCCCCCCCCCCCCCCCCCCCCCCCCCCCCCCCCCCCCCCCCCCCCCCCCCCCCCCCCCCCCCCCCCCCCCCCCCCCCCCCCCCCCCCCCCCCCCCCCCCCCCCCCCCCCCCCCCCCCCCCCCCCCCCCCCCCCCCCCCCCCCCCCCCCCCCCCCCCCCCCCCCCCCCCCCCCCCCCCCCCCCCCCCCCCCCCCCCCCCCCCCCCCCCCCCCCCCCCCCCCCCCCCCCCCCCCCCCCCCCCCCCCCCCCCCCCCCCCCCCCCCCCCCCCCCCCCCCCCCCCCCCCCCCCCCCCCCCCCCCCCCCCCCCCCCCCCCCCCCCCCCCCCCCCCCCCCCCCCCCCCCCCCCCCCCCCCCCCCCCCCCCCCCCCCCCCCCCCCCCCCCCCCCCCCCCCCCCCCCCCCCCCCCCCCCCCCCCCCCCCCCCCCCCCCCCCCCCCCCCCCCCCCCCCCCCCCCCCCCCCCCCCCCCCCCCCCCCCCCCCCCCCCCCCCCCCCCCCCCCCCCCCCCCCCCCCCCCCCCCCCCCCCCCCCCCCCCCCCCCCCCCCCCCCCCCCCCCCCCCCCCCCCCCCCCCCCCCCCCCCCCCCCCCCCCCCCCCCCCCCCCCCCCCCCCCCCCCCCCCCCCCCCCCCCCCCCCCCCCCCCCCCCCCCCCCCCCCCCCCCCCCCCCCCCCCTCCGAAGGCCATCATGTCATAATTCTTCGTCCTCACATTTCAGCTCTCGTTATCCAAATCTTACCGGTGCATTGCTCAAGTATTCTCTAATCAGCTCGTGATCTCTTCGTTCTCTTGTATCAAATTCCCTCAAGTATCTTCATTCGTTCTCTAATTCTTACCGGTGATTCACCCCCCCCCCCCCCCCCCCCCCCCCCCCCCCCGTTCAAGATTCCTCTTCCTTTGTTATCATATCAATTCATTCATTGTTAACAAATCCAACCGGTGGTTCCATCAATACCTTCTCAAGTTTATGCTATATCTCTCTTAATTCTTTCTACGAGAATAAGTAGTATGCCAAATCCGTTGCTTGTCATCAATTTAAATTGGTGAAGGATAGGCATGACATAATTCTTATTCTTGTTTCATCCAAGTGATTAATTCCTTCTTCCGGAGATTGTTCATGATGAAGTAATTCTCGGTTCTAGTGTTTCATCTTTTCCCCCCCCTCCAAGTTCTCTTGGTTATATCATCGCAAAGCTCCATCTAAATCATTGCAAGGTTTCACCTTGTGTTTTCAACTTCTCTTTCTTTCTATCATCCTTTCATTACCGGAGTTCTTCATGGAGGCTCTACACGATGGTTCCCCCCCCCCCCCCCCCCCCCCCCCCCCCCCCCCCCCCCCCCCCCGATCTCTCTCGAAGTTAAGATCTGCCAAGCGTTACTCTCAAATAAACATGGTGCTCAACACATGTTTTGTTTTGAGGAGTTCAAGTATTCTTCATCTTGCATTCCGAAGTGCAATTCTCTCTATGTTATCTTTGGAGATGGTGTTATATCTTTCTTGACAATTTCCATTCATGTTCCATGATTCACATGTTGTCAAGAATGAGGTATTTTAAACCCATCAATCTCTTCGTTGGAGTTATCTTGGCCCCCCCCCCCCCCCCCCCCCCCCCCCCCTTCCCTAAGGAATGTTGTATTGTGGTGCTTATCAATGATCCAAGTTTTCTCCTATCCTCTCGGCAAAAGCAGTTTTCATCTCTTCGTTGATCTCAAGCAAGCATTTGTTTTCGGTAGTGGCAGAATTTCACCTCCCCCCCCCCCCCCCCCATTTATCCTCAATTTTGAGAAGTTTTCCATAAGCCCACTACAAGCTTATTCGTTTTGTTGTTGGTTTTCCAACAACTCCGTTCTAACTTTCTTGGAAGGGTGCTTTCCAAGATCATTTGTGGCAGAAGTTGACATTTTCTTCTCCATTCCTTTATTCCAATGATCTATCTTCTATTTTTCTTCCGGAGGCATGGTGATGCTGCTCTCTTCACTCATCATCTTGAATTGTGAGGATCGTGTTCTTTTCTTGCTTATCCACTTAACTGGAGTGTTGTGTTCTCATTCGAGTTCTCTCATTTTATCAAGTTTTCCTTATCTTTTCTACCGGAGTGCTGTCCAAATTCTATCATTCTTGTTCCTTGGCTATCATGTTATACCCCCCCCCCCCCCCCCCCCCCCCCCCCCCCCCCCCCCCCCCCCCCCCCCCCCCCCCCCCCCCCCCCCCCCCCCCCCCCCCCCCCCCCCCCCCCCCCCCCCCCCCCCCCCCCCCCCCCCCCCCCCCCCCCCCCCCCCCCCCCCCCCCCCCCCCCCCCCCCCCCCCCCCCCCCCCCCCCCCCCCCCCCCCCCCCCCCCCCCCCCCCCCCCCCCCCCCCCCCCCCCCCCCCCCCCCCCCCCCCCCCCCCCCCCCCCCCCCCCCCCCCCCCCCCCCCCCCCCCCCCCCCCCCCCCCCCCCCCCCCCCCCCCCCCCCCCCCCCCCCCCCCCCCCCCCCCCCCCCCCCCCCCCCCCCCCCCCCCCCCCCCCCCCCCCCCCCCCCCCCCCCCCCCCCCCCCCCCCCCCCCCCCCCCCCCCCCCCCCCCCCCCCCCCCCCCCCCCCCCCCCCCCCCCCCCCCCCCCCCCCCCCCCCCCCCCCCCCCCCCCCCCCCCCCCCCCCCCCCCCCCCCCCCCCCCCCCCCCCCCCCCCCCCCCCCCCCCCCCCCCCCCCCCCCCCCCCCCCCCCCCCCCCCCCCCCCCCCCCCCCCCCCCCCCCCCCCCCCCCCCCCCCCCCCCCCCCCCCCCCCCCCCCCCCCCCCCCCCCCCCCCCCCCCCCCCCCCCCCCCCCCCCCCCCCCCCCCCCCCCCCCCCCCCCCCCCCCCCCCCCCCCCCCCCCCCCCCCCCCCCCCCCCCCCCCCCCCCCCCCCCCCCCCCCCCCCCCCCCCCCCCCCCCCCCCCCCCCCCCCCCCCCCCCCCCCCCCCCCCCCCCCCCCCCCCCCCCCCCCCCCCCCCCCCCCCCCCCCCCCCCCCCCCCCCCCCCCCCCCCCCCCCCCCCCCCCCCCCCCCCCCCCCCCCCCCCCCCCCCCCCCCCCCCCCCCCCCCCCCCCCCCCCCCCCCCCCCCCCCCCCCCCCCCCCCCCCCCCCCCCCCCCCCCCCCCCCCCCCCCCCCCCCCCCCCCCCCCCCCCCCCCCCCCCCCCCCCCCCCCCCCCCCCCCCCCCCCCCCCCCCCCCCCCCCCCCCCCCCCCCCCCCCCCCCCCCCCCCCCCCCCCCCCCCCCCCCCCCCCCCCCCCCCCCCCCCCCCCCCCCCCCCCCCCCCCCCCCCCCCCCCCCCCCCCCCCCCCCCCCCCCCCCCCCCCCCCCCCCCCCCCCCCCCCCCCCCCCCCCCCCCCCCCCCCCCCCCCCCCCCCCCCCCCCCCCCCCCCCCCCCCCCCCCCCCCCCCCCCCCCCCCCCCCCCCCCCCCCCCCCCCCCCCCCCCCCCCCCCCCCCCCCCCCCCCCCCCCCCCCCCCCCCCCCCCCCCCCCCCCCCCCCCCCCCCCCCCCCCCCCCCCCCCCCCCCCCCCCCCCCCCCCCCCCCCCCCCCCCCCCCCCCCCCCCCCCCCCCCCCCCCCCCCCCCCCCCCCCCCCCCCCCCCCCCCCCCCCCCCCCCCCCCCCCCCCCCCCCCCCCCCCCCCCCCCCCCCCCCCCCCCCCCCCCCCCCCCCCCCCCCCCCCCCCCCCCCCCCCCCCCCCCCCCCCCCCCCCCCCCCCCCCCCCCCCCCCCCCCCCCCCCCCCCCCCCCCCCCCCCCCCCCCCCCCCCCCCCCCCCCCCCCCCCCCCCCCCCCCCCCCCCCCCCCCCCCCCCCCCCCCCCCCCCCCCCCCCCCCCCCCCCCCCCCCCCCCCCCCCCCCCCCCCCCCCCCCCCCCCCCCCCCCCCCCCCCCCCCCCCCCCCCCCCCCCCCCCCCCCCCCCCCCCCCCCCCCCCCCCCCCCCCCCCCCCCCCCCCCCCCCCCCCCCCCCCCCCCCCCCCCCCCCCCCCCCCCCCCCCCCCCCCCCCCCCCCCCCCCCCCCCCCCCCCCCCCCCCCCCCCCCCCCCCCCCCCCCCCCCCCCCCCCCCCCCCCCCCCCCCCCCCCCCCCCCCCCCCCCCCCCCCCCCCCCCCCCCCCCCCCCCCCCCCCCCCCCCCCCCCCCCCCCCCCCCCCCCCCCCCCCCCCCCCCCCCCCCCCCCCCCCCCCCCCCCCCCCCCCCCCCCCCCCCCCCCCCCCCCCCCCCCCCCCCCCCCCCCCCCCCCCCCCCCCCCCCCCCCCCCCCCCCCCCCCCCCCCCCCCCCCCCCCCCCCCCCCCCCCCCCCCCCCCCCCCCCCCCCCCCCCCCCCCCCCCCCCCCCCCCCCCCCCCCCCCCCCCCCCCCCCCCCCCCCCCCCCCCCCCCCCCCCCCCCCCCCCCCCCCCCCCCCCCCCCCCCCCCCCCCCCCCCCCCCCCCCCCCCCCCCCCCCCCCCCCCCCCCCCCCCCCCCCCCCCCCCCCCCCCCCCCCCCCCCCCCCCCCCCCCCCCCCCCCCCCCCCCCCCCCCCCCCCCCCCCCCCCCCCCCCCCCCCCCCCCCCCCCCCCCCCCCCCCCCCCCCCCCCCCCCCCCCCCCCCCCCCCCCCCCCCCCCCCCCCCCCCCCCCCCCCCCCCCCCCCCCCCCCCCCCCCCCCCCCCCCCCCCCCCCCCCCCCCCCCCCCCCCCCCCCCCCCCCCCCCCCCCCCCCCCCCCCCCCCCCCCCCCCCCCCCCCCCCCCCCCCCCCCCCCCCCCCCCCCCCCCCCCCCCCCCCCCCCCCCCCCCCCCCCCCCCCCCCCCCCCCCCCCCCCCCCCCCCCCCCCCCCCCCCCCCCCCCCCCCCCCCCCCCCCCCCCCCCCCCCCCCCCCCCCCCCCCCCCCCCCCCCCCCCCCCCCCCCCCCCCCCCCCCCCCCCCCCCCCCCCCCCCCCCCCCCCCCCCCCCCCCCCCCCCCCCCCCCCCCCCCCCCCCCCCCCCCCCCCCCCCCCCCCCCCCCCCCCCCCCCCCCCCCCCCCCCCCCCCCCCCCCCCCCCCCCCCCCCCCCCCCCCCCCCCCCCCCCCCCCCCCCCCCCCCCCCCCCCCCCCCCCCCCCCCCCCCCCCCCCCCCCCCCCCCCCCCCCCCCCCCCCCCCCCCCCCCCCCCCCCCCCCCCCCCCCCCCCCCCCCCCCCCCCCCCCCCCCCCCCCCCCCCCCCCCCCCCCCCCCCCCCCCCCCCCCCCCCCCCCCCCCCCCCCCCCCCCCCCCCCCCCCCCCCCCCCCCCCCCCCCCCCCCCCCCCCCCCCCCCCCCCCCCCCCCCCCCCCCCCCCCCCCCCCCCCCCCCCCCCCCCCCCCCCCCCCCCCCCCCCCCCCCCCCCCCCCCCCCCCCCCCCCCCCCCCCCCCCCCCCCCCCCCCCCCCCCCCCCCCCCCCCCCCCCCCCCCCCCCCCCCCCCCCCCCCCCCCCCCCCCCCCCCCCCCCCCCCCCCCCCCCCCCCCCCCCCCCCCCCCCCCCCCCCCCCCCCCCCCCCCCCCCCCCCCCCCCCCCCCCCCCCCCCCCCCCCCCCCCCCCCCCCCCCCCCCCCCCCCCCCCCCCCCCCCCCCCCCCCCCCCCCCCCCCCCCCCCCCCCCCCCCCCCCCCCCCCCCCCCCCCCCCCCCCCCCCCCCCCCCCCCCCCCCCCCCCCCCCCCCCCCCCCCCCCCCCCCCCCCCCCCCCCCCCCCCCCCCCCCCCCCCCCCCCCCCCCCCCCCCCCCCCCCCCCCCCCCCCCCCCCCCCCCCCCCCCCCCCCCCCCCCCCCCCCCCCCCCCCCCCCCCCCCCCCCCCCCCCCCCCCCCCCCCCCCCCCCCCCCCCCCCCCCCCCCCCCCCCCCCCCCCCCCCCCCCCCCCCCCCCCCCCCCCCCCCCCCCCCCCCCCCCCCCCCCCCCCCCCCCCCCCCCCCCCCCCCCCCCCCCCCCCCCCCCCCCCCCCCCCCCCCCCCCCCCCCCCCCCCCCCCCCCCCCCCCCCCCCCCCCCCCCCCCCCCCCCCCCCCCCCCCCCCCCCCCCCCCCCCCCCCCCCCCCCCCCCCCCCCCCCCCCCCCCCCCCCCCCCCCCCCCCCCCCCCCCCCCCCCCCCCCCCCCCCCCCCCCCCCCCCCCCCCCCCCCCCCCCCCCCCCCCCCCCCCCCCCCCCCCCCCCCCCCCCCCCCCCCCCCCCCCCCCCCCCCCCCCCCCCCCCCCCCCCCCCCCCCCCCCCCCCCCCCCCCCCCCCCCCCCCCCCCCCCCCCCCCCCCCCCCCCCCCCCCCCCCCCCCCCCCCCCCCCCCCCCCCCCCCCCCCCCCCCCCCCCCCCCCCCCCCCCCCCCCCCCCCCCCCCCCCCCCCCCCCCCCCCCCCCCCCCCCCCCCCCCCCCCCCCCCCCCCCCCCCCCCCCCCCCCCCCCCCCCCCCCCCCCCCCCCCCCCCCCCCCCCCCCCCCCCCCCCCCCCCCCCCCCCCCCCCCCCCCCCCCCCCCCCCCCCCCCCCCCCCCCCCCCCCCCCCCCCCCCCCCCCCCCCCCCCCCCCCCCCCCCCCTCTTGGAGAAAGGCATTTGACTGATGACAATTCATTCTTACGTAAAACTTTGAAGTGAATTTGAAAATAACTCCGGAAAAAATTAGAAGAGTCAGGTAAGATCCTGAAAAAGACCTGTGGGTTAGGGCCCACTCAAAAGAAACACCATTGACGATTTAAAAGAGATAATGCGCTGGTTGAATTAAATGGCTTGAATGAGATAACAACCTCGAAAGAGCTTGAACAAATGCAGAGTGGAAACATGAATCTTCGAGATATCTTCAGCACTCCGGAACAATTGAATAGCGAGAAGTGGATGCTTAAGAGGTGCACTGGCATGAGAAAACATTTGAAATGAGGAAAGGCTATGATGAACAAAGCTTGACTTGAATCCACCGGAGAAGAAAAGAATGAAGAATAATGAGCTTGAAGCTTCCTTAGCATCTTCATGAGAATCACTGGGTAAGAACTTTGAAGGAAAAGAATGAAGAAACTTCAGATCAATAAAAGGATACTTGATTAAGAAGTCTGAGTCCTTGAAGAAAAAAGGGGTGGGTGAGCGGGAGAACAAAGGCAACTTGGGGACAGATGAAACGAACAACGTTGGGAAAACCGAGAGGTGATCTTGCGGATGTTGAAATGATCAGATCCACTTGAAGAGAAACACACCGGTTGAAAAGGATTGACATGACAACCTCGATTATCATGAAGGATTAATATTCACATAGAAATGTAAGAACACCACTTAGGAAAAGGTATGGAATCCACATTTGACTTCGAAGCAACTCAAATACCACAACTCAAAACAAAACAAAGGATTGGCTTAGAAAATAAGCCGGAACAAACATATGATAGACCCCAAATCGTATCATGTGTTTGTTGGACCCCCCCCCCCCCCCCCCCCCCCCCCCCCCCCCCCCCCCCCCCCCCCCCCCCCCCCCCCCCCCCCCCCCCCCCCCCCCCCCCCCCCCCCCCCCCCCCCTCCCAAAACTTTCTGGTTATGCAATCAGATGTTGGGGATACAAGGGAAGCATAATATCTCACCCAAACTAATAATTCCTACATCCAGCCGTATCCATCCTTCAACACATAACCAAGAAACCTTTGGAAATCGTTTACCTCAACCTTTGAAAAGCATCTGTTATACGAGTTATGGCAATACTCCCGAACTCTCGCCTCAGTACTAGGTGGTGTCGAGGTTATCTCACCAACAACTGCATAAAAGAGATTTTTGATGTCGGCGAACTCAGGTATTCCAGAACTGCAACGATACAATTGTGATAACAAAACCTCGGACCCCCCCCCCCCCCCCCCCCCCCCCCCCCCCCCCCCCCCCCCCCCCCCCCCCCCCCCCCCCCCCCCCCCCCCCCCCCCCCCCCCCCCCCCCCCCCCCCCCCCCCCCCCCCCCCCCCCCCCCCCCCCCCCCCCCCCCCCCCCCCCCCCCCCCCCCCCCCCCCCCCCCCCCCCCCCCCCCCCCCCCCCCCCCCCCCCCCCCCCCCCCCCCCCCCCCCCCCCCCCCCCCCCCCCCCCCCCCCCCCCCCCCCCCCCCCCCCCCCCCCCCCCCCCCCCCCCCCCCCCCCCCCCCCCCCCCCCCCCCCCCCCCCCCCCCCCCCCCCCCCCCCCCCCCCCCCCCCCCCCCCCCCCCCCCCCCCCCCCCCCCCCCCCCCCCCCCCCCCCCCCCCCCCCCCCCCCCCCCCCCCCCCCCCCCCCCCCCCCCCCCCCCCCCCCCCCCCCCCCCCCCCCCCCCCCCCCCCCCCCCCCCCCCCCCCCCCCCCCCCCCCCCCCCCCCCCCCCCCCCCCCCCCCCCCCCCCCCCCCCCCCCCCCCCCCCCCCCCCCCCCCCCCCCCCCCCCCCCCCCCCCCCCCCCCCCCCCCCCCCCCCCCCCCCCCCCCCCCCCCCCCCCCCCCCCCCCCCCCCCCCCCCCCCCCCCCCCCCCCCCCCCCCCCCCCCCCCCCCCCCCCCCCCCCCCCCCCCCCCCCCCCCCCCCCCCCCCCCCCCCCCCCCCCCCCCCCCCCCCCCCCCCCCCCCCCCCCCCCCCCCCCCCCCCCCCCCCCCCCCCCCCCCCCCCCCCCCCCCCCCCCCCCCCCCCCCCCCCCCCCCCCCCCCCCCCCCCCCCCCCCCCCCCCCCCCCCCCCCCCCCCCCCCCCCCCCCCCCCCCCCCCCCCCCCCCCCCCCCCCCCCCCCCCCCCCCCCCCCCCCCCCCCCCCCCCCCCCCCCCCCCCCCCCCCCCCCCCCCCCCCCCCCCCCCCCCCCCCCCCCCCCCCCCCCCCCCCCCCCCCCCCCCCCCCCCCCCCCCCCCCCCCCCCCCCCCCCCCCCCCCCCCCCCCCCCCCCCCCCCCCCCCCCCCCCCCCCCCCCCCCCCCCCCCCCCCCCCCCCCCCCCCCCCCCCCCCCCCCCCCCCCCCCCCCCCCCCCCCCCCCCCCCCCCCCCCCCCCCCCCCCCCCCCCCCCCCCCCCCCCCCCCCCCCCCCCCCCCCCCCCCCCCCCCCCCCCCCCCCCCCCCCCCCCCCCCCCCCCCCCCCCCCCCCCCCCCCCCCCCCCCCCCCCCCCCCCCCCCCCCCCCCCCCCCCCCCCCCCCCCCCCCCCCCCCCCCCCCCCCCCCCCCCCCCCCCCCCCCCCCCCCCCCCCCCCCCCCCCCCCCCCCCCCCCCCCCCCCCCCCCCCCCCCCCCCCCCCCCCCCCCCCCCCCCCCCCCCCCCCCCCCCCCCCCCCCCCCCCCCCCCCCCCCCCCCCCCCCCCCCCCCCCCCCCCCCCCCCCCCCCCCCCCCCCCCCCCCCCCCCCCCCCCCCCCCCCCCCCCCCCCCCCCCCCCCCCCCCCCCCCCCCCCCCCCCCCCCCCCCCCCCCCCCCCCCCCCCCCCCCCCCCCCCCCCCCCCCCCCCCCCCCCCCCCCCCCCCCCCCCCCCCCCCCCCCCCCCCCCCCCCCCCCCCCCCCCCCCCCCCCCCCCCCCCCCCCCCCCCCCCCCCCCCCCCCCCCCCCCCCCCCCCCCCCCCCCCCCCCCCCCCCCCCCCCCCCCCCCCCCCCCCCCCCCCCCCCCCCCCCCCCCCCCCCCCCCCCCCCCCCCCCCCCCCCCCCCCCCCCCCCCCCCCCCCCCCCCCCCCCCCCCCCCCCCCCCCCCCCCCCCCCCCCCCCCCCCCCCCCCCCCCCCCCCCCCCCCCCCCCCCCCCCCCCCCCCCCCCCCCCCCCCCCCCCCCCCCCCCCCCCCCCCCCCCCCCCCCCCCCCCCCCCCCCCCCCCCCCCCCCCCCCCCCCCCCCCCCCCCCCCCCCCCCCCCCCCCCCCCCCCCCCCCCCCCCCCCCCCCCCCCCCCCCCCCCCCCCCCCCCCCCCCCCCCCCCCCCCCCCCCCCCCCCCCCCCCCCCCCCCCCCCCCCCCCCCCCCCCCCCCCCCCCCCCCCCCCCCCCCCCCCCCCCCCCCCCCCCCCCCCCCCCCCCCCCCCCCCCCCCCCCCCCCCCCCCCCCCCCCCCCCCCCCCCCCCCCCCCCCCCCCCCCCCCCCCCCCCCCCCCCCCCCCCCCCCCCCCCCCCCCCCCCCCCCCCCCCCCCCCCCCCCCCCCCCCCCCCCCCCCCCCCCCCCCCCCCCCCCCCCCCCCCCCCCCCCCCCCCCCCCCCCCCCCCCCCCCCCCCCCCCCCCCCCCCCCCCCCCCCCCCCCCCCCCCCCCCCCCCCCCCCCCCCCCCCCCCCCCCCCCCCCCCCCCCCCCCCCCCCCCCCCCCCCCCCCCCCCCCCCCCCCCCCCCCCCCCCCCCCCCCCCCCCCCCCCCCCCCCCCCCCCCCCCCCCCCCCCCCCCCCCCCCCCCCCCCCCCCCCCCCCCCCCCCCCCCCCCCCCCCCCCCCCCCCCCCCCCCCCCCCCCCCCCCCCCCCCCCCCCCCCCCCCCCCCCCCCCCCCCCCCCCCCCCCCCCCCCCCCCCCCCCCCCCCCCCCCCCCCCCCCCCCCCCCCCCCCCCCCCCCCCCCCCCCCCCCCCCCCCCCCCCCCCCCCCCCCCCCCCCCCCCCCCCCCCCCCCCCCCCCCCCCCCCCCCCCCCCCCCCCCCCCCCCCCCCCCCCCCCCCCCCCCCCCCCCCCCCCCCCCCCCCCCCCCCCCCCCCCCCCCCCCCCCCCCCCCCCCCCCCCCCCCCCCCCCCCCCCCCCCCCCCCCCCCCCCCCCCCCCCCCCCCCGCATGACAAGTCTCGGTCCAATACGAAAACGTTTAACACCCGCACATGAAAAGAGGTAGAAAGGGACACCGGGTGACATAGGAGCGCCGGATTGCAAAACGGACAACGGGGAAAATGCTCGGATGCATGAGACGAACATGTATGCAAATGCAATGCACATGATGACATGATATGAGATGCATGACACGCAAGCAATGACAAGGCAACAACAGCGAAAAACTGGAAGACACCTGGCACATCGGTCTCGGGGCGTTACAACACTCCACCACTACGAGAGGATCTCATCCCGAGATCTAGAATGGCACCGGAGGGAAAACAGAAGAGAAAGAGAAGTTGTAAAACTAAGTTGCTTCTTTGACAAACGAGTGAAACCAAAGAACCTTGAAAAGGTTGAACAAATTGAAAGAAAGAATGCAACGAGAATGAGCGAAGTTGAAAGCACTCCGGTTGAAAAGGTATGCAAGGCTTGATAAGGCGAAAAGAACTTGAGCAAAAGGCACAACACTCTGGTTAAAACAAGATAGAGGAGGAATAAGACTGATATAATTTGGACAACACTTCGACTGTAAATGGAAGGGATTGAACATGATCTTAACAAAACAAGAAGATGGGTGAATTAAGCATCATCACAATCCTCTGGAAGAAAAAAATAGAAGATAGATAATTAAAATAGGAGAATTGAGAAGAAAATGCCAACTTCTGTCACAAAAGAGTTTGAGAAGGCATCCTTAGGAGAAGGGTCGAACAGAGTTGTTGGAAAACCAACAACAAAAAGAGTAAGCTTGTTGTGGGCTTATGGGAAAACATCTCAAAACTGAGTTGAAATCCTGCCACTGACGGAAGCGATAAATTGGATTGATACCCACAAGGAGACGAGAAACTACTTCACCGGAAGGATAAATGAAGAACTTGGGTCAATTATAAGCACCATAATAGCAACAATCCTTAGGGAAAGCTTTAGGTGAAATATAACCCAAGATAACTCCAATGAAGAGGTTGATGGATTTAAAATACCCCATTCTTAACAACCTGTGAATCATGAAACATGAACTCAAATTATCAAGAATGGCCTAATACCACCTCCAATGATATGGAAGAAAGAATTGCACTCCGTATAGCAAGAAGAAGAAAGCTTGAGCTCCTCTGAAAGGATCTCGTGAACACTTCGAGAAGGAAATAAATCCTTGATGAACCATCATATAGAATCTCCATGAAGAACTCCGATAAACAAAATGATGATAAAAAGAAAGAGAAGTCGGAAACACAAGGTGAAACCATGTAAAGATTTAGAAGGGGCTTCATGACGAGATAAAGTGGAAACTTGGAACTTCGGGAAAAAAGATGAAACAATTGAAACTGAGAATTTGATGAACCTCCGGAATAAGGAATTAATCACTTGGATGGAACAAGAATAAGAATTGCATTATGCTTATCCTTCACCAATTCATATAGATGACAAGCAACGGGCTTGGCATACTACTTATTCTTCTTGAAAGGATTGTAGAGAGATATAGCGCGAACTTGAGAAAGGTCTTCCACGAACCACCGGTCGCGATTGGAAAGAACGAACGAATTGATATGATAACGAAGGAAGAAACATCTTGAACGAACCACTGTACGAATTGAAAACGATTGAAGAAAAGATAAAGAAGCACCGGGAAGAATTATAAAAAGAATGAAGATACTTGAGAAAATCTAGATACATGAGAACGAAGGGATCATGAACTGATTATAGATCACTTGAACGATGCACCGGTAAGATTGGAGAATTACAACTGAAAGCTGAGAATAACCTGAATTGATGGACTCCGGATAATCAAACTGAGAAGACTCTTGAATTGCTCCGGATGGGTGAAAAGAATTCCCACAATCGAAAATAATTATGAGAGGATGGCCACAAGCTAGAATCATGAATCTTGATGATAAAGGAGCATGTTTAAAGAGAAACTCTTCCTCGGTCTTCAAAATCCGAGAATGACGACGAGAAACACCACCATGAATTGTTGAGACACTCCGGAATAAAGAAGAATATAAGGGCTGAATCAACAATGAGAAGAATTTGAAGATCTTGGAGAAGGACATCTGACTGATGAAAATTCATTCTTACGTCAAACTCTGAAAAGAATTTAGGATAGCTCCGGGAAACTTAGAAGAGACAGGTAAGATCCTGGAAAAAGACCTGTGGGTTAGGGCCCACTCAAAAGAAACATCATAGAATGATTTAGAAGAGAAATTGCATCGGTTGAATTAAAAGGCTTGAATGAGAGAACATCCTTGAAAGATCTTGAACGAAAGCGGAGTAGAAACACGAATCTTTGAGAAATCTTGAGCACTCCGGAACAATTGAATAGCGAGAAAAAAATGAATATGAGGTGCACCGGCATGAGAAGGTATTTGAAACAAGGAAAATGATATGATCCACAAAGCTTGAATTGGATCCACCAGAGAAGAAAAGAGAATGAAGAATGATAAACTTGAGGTTTCGTTAGGATCTTCATGAGAATCACCGGATAAGAACATTGAAAGAAAAGAATGAAGAGACTTCACATGAATAGAATGAATACTTGATTAATAAATCTGAGTCCTTGAAGAAATAAGGGTGGGATGGAGGGAAAAACAAAGGCAACTTGGAGACAGATGAAACAAACACCGTTGAGAAGAACTGAGATTGGATCTTGCAAATGTTGAAATGATCGGATCCACTTGAAGAGAAACACGCCGGTGAAAAGGATAGACAAGACAATCTCGATAATCAAGAAGGATTAGTATTCACACAGGAATATGAGAACACCGCTTAGGGAAGGTATTGAATCAACATTTGACTTCGAAGCAACTCGAATACCACAAATCAAAAACAAAACAAAGGATTGGCTTGCAGAATAAGCCGCAACAAACATATGATAGAGATTTCGTCCGAAGTTTTCATGGTGGGGCCTACACGGGCTCGATCGTACAACACCATCATGTACAAGGCAGTGCACATGACATACGAAGCGTCCCCGAGTCAGCATAGCCAAGGACTCTTTAAGACACAACGAGACCACTGTAAAACCAAGCGTGGATAGGCGGACCACTAGAGGTTGAACCCCAATTTCATATCATACATCTGTCGAAAAGATATCCTAAGAGCTACTTGAATTCCCACTTATAAACTCCCGAAACTTTCCGGTTATGAAATCAGGTGTTGGGGATACAGGGGAAGCATAATATCTCACTCAAAACTAGCAAATCCTACATCCAGCTGTATCCATCCTTCAACACATAACCAAGAAACCTTCAGAAATCATTTACCTCAACCTTCGAAAAGCATCTGTTATACGAGTTATGGCAATACTCCCGAACTCCCGCCCCAGTAACGGGTGGCGTCGAGGTTATCTCACCAACAACTGCATAAAAGAGATTTTTGATGTCGGCGAAACTCAGGTATTCCAGAACTACAACAATAAAATTGTGACGACAACACCTCGGAGCTCAACTCCCCGGGACACTGCCACAACCCCTAAATGTCAGGAGGCACCAAGAACAATGTTCTCGTCACAAAACTATCGGAACGCTTCCATGATACCCACGTGATCCTAAATTTTTTTTAGTGAAATTTGAGAAGACAAGAGTCAAAACTCTACGTCAGGATGCCTCACCAGAGCGATGAAGGGACTGAGGAGTAAAAAGAATCCTACTCTCCAATATATAATTCCTAAATGACGCAAAACATTTTTCTAGACTCAACAACGCCAATGATTCGATCAAGCAGGGGGCTCCTAAGGTCGGGGAAGGCTCTGATACCAACTTGTAACGCCCTCGATGCGGCTATATCTCCCACGTGTCGAAGCACGACTTAGAGGCATAACCGCATTGAAAGCAATGTCGCAAGTGAGGTAATCTTCACACAACCCATGTAATACATAAGGGAAAGAGATATGCAGTTGGCTTTCAATCGCCACTTCACACAATTACATGAATAAAACACTACATCATCCAGATACAATCAAGGTCTGACTACGGAACCAAAATAAAAGAAGACTACCCCAAATATTACACAGATCCCCGATCAACACCAACTGGGCTCCACTACTGATCGACTAGAATGAAACAACACAAAGGACAATATATTCAGCGAGCTCCTCCTTGATCTTGGTTGCGCCACCTGCACGGTTCAACGGCACCTGCAAACTGGTTTTGGAAGTATCTGTGAGTCATGGGGACTCATCAATCTCACACCCTCGCGATCAAGACTATTTAAGCTTATAGGAAGGGTAAAAGGTATGGGGTGGAGCTGCAGCAAGCGACTAGCATATATGGTGGCTAACATACGCAAATGAGAGCGAGAAGAGAAGGAAAAAGCACGGTCGAACAACTATGATCAAGAAGTGATCCTAGAACAACCTACGTCAAGCATTACTCCAACACTGTGTTCACTTCCCGGACCCAGCCGAGAAGAGACCATCACGGTTACACACGCGGTTGATGCATTTTAATTAAGTTAAGTTTCAGGTTTTCTACAACCGGACATTAACAAATTCCCATCTGCCCATAACCGCGGGCACGGCTTTCGAAAATTCAAATCCCTGTAGGGGTGTCCCAACTTCCGCTCTCACGGTCAACGAAGGATATTCCTTCTCCCAAGACAATCCGATCAGACTCGGCATCCCGGTTACAAGACATCCTCGACAATGGTAAAACAAGTCCAGCAAAGCCACCCAGATGTGCCGACAAATCCCGAGAGGAGCTGCACATATCTCGTTCTCAGGGCACACCGGATGAGCCAGACGTCAGGTGGGCCAGCCCAGAGTTGCCCCTGGTAGCTCCGGACATCGCTTAGTTGGACCAACACTCCCCCCATGAGGTCTAGCCTAGTGCATAACAGGACCAGGGATGTGACACTAACCCTTTTGAGGTGGTGTTATGTCATTTTTGACAATTGCTTTGTGTTTCATGATTCAGAAGTTGTCCCGAATGACATATTTTAAACCTATCATTTTCAATTCATTCATGAGATCCTTTGCAACCCATCAATCTCTTCGTTGGAGTTACCTTGGGTTATATTTCACCTAAAGCTTTCCCTAAGGATTGTTGCTATTTATGGTTCTTATAAATGACCCAAGTTCTTCATTTATCCTCCCGGTGAAATAAGTTTCTCATCTCCTTGTTCATATCAATCCAATCTATTGTTTTTCGTTAGTGGCAGAATTTCACCTCATAGTTTTGAGATGTTCTCCATAAGCCCACTACAAGCTTGTTCTTTTCGTTGTTAGTTTTCCAACAACTCTGTCTTAACCTTCTTGGAAGGGTGCTTTCCAAGATCAGTTGTGGCAGAAGTTGGCTTTTTCTTCTCTATTCTTTTATTCCAATGATACATCTTCTATTCTTCCTTCCAGAGGCTTTGTGATGTTTCTCTTTTCAATCATCATCTCGAATTGTGAGGATCGTGTTCTTTCATGCTTATCCTTTTGACCGGAGTGTCATGCCCTCTATTCAAGTCCTCCCATCTTATCAAGTTTTCCATCCCTTCTCAACCGGAGTGCTGTTTGAAATCGTTCTTACCCTTGTGCCATTCTTTCAATAGTTCCGGAGGCAGTGTGTTGTTGATTTCATCAAGTATCTTCTCATCTTGTCAAGTTCATGTTCAATTCCTTCCAATTACAGTCGGAGTGCTGTCCAAATTATATATTCTTTTCCCTTCTCTATCTTATTTTAAACGGAGTGTTGTCGTAATTGATCCTTATCGTTCCTTATACATCTGGTCTCTACCGGAGTGCTTTCATGTACTCCTTGTCCATTGCAACTCTTTTCTTATGTCTTTCAACCTACAAGGTTCTAGTAAGGTTCCTTATTC
>JAAAWM010009560.1:0-24983 GCA_036873465.1 Thinopyrum obtusiflorum | reverse complement strand
AGATGTAGAGGTAGCGTGCCGACGGCGATCACATCGACTTTGGAACCATTTCCCACGCGCATCGTCACCTTGTCCTTAGCCAATCTTCACTTAATCAGTAGCCCCTGTTTCGAGTTGCAAATATGAGAAACAGAACCAGTATCAAATACCCAGGAACTACTACGAGCATTAGTAAGGTACACATCAATAACATGTATATCAAATATACCTTTCACTTTGCCATCCTTCTTATCCGCCAAATACTTGGGGCAGTTTCGCTTCCAGTGACCAGTCCCTTTGCAGTAGAAGCACTCAGTCTCGGGCTTAGGTCTAGACTTGGGCTTCTTCACTTGGGCAGCAACTTGCTTGCTGTTCTTCTTGAAGTTCCCCTTCTTCCCTTTACCCTTTTTCTTGAAACTAGTGGTCTTGTTGACCATCAACACTTGATGCTCCTTTTTGATTTCTACCTCTGCAGCCTTTAGCATTGCGAAGAGCTCGGGAATCGTCTTATCCATCCCTTGCATATTATAGTTCATCATGAAGCTTTTGTAGCTTGGTGGCAGTGAATGAGGAACTCTGTCAATGACACTATCAACCGGAAGATTAACTCCCAGTTGAGTCAAGTGGTTGTGGTAGCCAGACATTCTGAGTATATGTTCACTGACAGGACTATTCTGCTCCATTTTGCAGCTGTAGAACTTATTGGAGACTTCATATCTCTCAATCCGGGCATTTGCTTGAAATATTAACTTCAACTCCTGGAACATCTCATATGCTCCATGACATTCAAAACGTTGTTGAAGTCCCGGTTCTAAGCCATAAAGCATGGCACACTGAACTATCAAGTAGTCATCAGCTTTGCTCTGCCAGGCGTTCACAACGTCTGGTGTTGCTCCTGCAGCGGGTCTTGCACCTAGCGGTGCTTCCAGGATGTAATTCTTCTGTGCAGCAATGAGGATAATCCTCAAGTTACGGACCTAGTCCGTGTAGTTGCTACCATCATCTTTCAACTTAGCTTTCTCTAGGAACGCATTAAAATTCAAAGGAACAGTAGCACGGGCCATCGATCTACAATAACATAGACATGCAAAATACTATCAGGTACTAAGTTCATGATAAATTAAAGTTCAATTAATCATATTACTTAAGAACTCCCACTTAGATAAACATCCCTCTAATCATCTAAGTGATCACGTGATCCAAATCAACTAAACCATGTCCGATCATCACGTGAGATGGAGTAGTTTTCAATGGTGAACATCACTATGTTGATCATATCTACTATATGATTCACGCTCGACCTTTCGGTCTCAGTGTTCCGAGGCCATATCTGCATATGCTAAGCTCGTCAAGTTTAACCCAAGTATTCTGCGTGTGCAAAACTGGCTTGCACCCGTTGTATGTGAACGTAGAGCTTATCATACCCGATCATCACGTGGTGTCTCGGCACGACGAACTGTCGCAACGGTGCAAACTCAGGGAGAACACTTATACCTTGAAATTTAGTGAGAGATCATCTTATAATGCTACCGCCGTACTAAGCAAAAAAAGATGCATAAAGGATAAACATCACATGCAATCAATATAAGTGATATGATATGGCCATCATCATCTTGTGCCTTTGATCTCCATCTCCAAAGCACCGTCATGATCACCATAGTCACCGGTTTGACACCTTGATCTCCATCGAAGCATCGTTGTCCTCTCGCCAACTATTGCTTCTACGACTATCGCTACCGCTTAGTGATAAAGTAAAGCAATTACATGGTGATTGCATTTCATACAATAAAGCGACAACCATAAGGCTCCTGCCAGTTGCCGATAACTTTTACAAAACATGATCATCTCATACAACAATTTATATATCATCACGTCTTGACCATATCACATCACAACATGCCCTGCAAATACAAGTTAGACGTCCTCTACTTTATTGTTGCAAGTTTTACGTGGCTGCTACGGGCTTAGCAAGAACCATTCTTACCTACGCATCAAAATCACAACGACTTTTCGTCAAGTGTGCTGTTTTAACCTTCAACAAGAACCGGGCGTAGTCACACTCGATTCAACTAAAGTTGGAGAAACAGACACCCACTAGCCACCTGTGTGCAAAGCACATCGGTAGAACCAGTCTCATGAATGCGGTCATGTAATGTCGATCTGGGCCGCTTCATCCAACAATACTGCCAAATCAAAGTATGACATGCTGGTAAGTAGTATGACTATTATCGCCCACAACTCTTTGTGTTCTACTCGTGCATATAACATCTACGCATAGACCTGGCTCGGATGCCACTGTTGAGGAACGTAGTAATTCAAAAAACTTGCCTACGATCACGCAAGATCTATCTAGGAGAAGCATAGCAACGAGCGGGGAGAGTGTGTCCACGTGCCCTCGTAGACCGAAAGCGGAAGCGTTTAGTAACGCGGTTGATGTAGTCGAACATCTTTGCGATCCAACCGATCAAGTACCGAACGCACGTCACCTCCGCGATCTGCACACGTACAGCTCGGTGACGTCCCTCAAACTCTTGATCCAGCTGAGGCCGAGGGAGAGTTTCGTCAGCACGACGGCGTGGTGATGGTGATGATGAAGTTACCGGCGCAGGGCTTCGCCTA
Source organism: Thinopyrum obtusiflorum (assembly GCA_036873465.1). Taxonomy (NCBI): domain Eukaryota; kingdom Viridiplantae; phylum Streptophyta; class Magnoliopsida; order Poales; family Poaceae; genus Thinopyrum; species Thinopyrum obtusiflorum. Next base: position 22,385 of record JAAAWM010009560.1, on the reverse strand, counting down.
AGCACTACGACGATATGACCGAAGTGTGTTTCTGTGGAGGGGGGCACCGCACACGGCTAAGAGAAACTTTGGTGTGCCTTTGGGGTGCCCCCCTCCCACGTATATAAGGGGGGAGGGAGGCCCCCCCCCCCCCCCCCCCCCCCCCCCCCCCCCCCCCCCCCCCCCCCCCCCCCCCCCCCCCCCCCCCCCCCCCCCCCCCCCCCCCCCCCCCCCCCCCCCCCCCCCCCCCCCCCCCCCCCCCCCCCCCCCCCCCCCCCCCCCCCCCCCCCCCCCCCCCCCCCCCCCCCCCCCCCCCCCCCCCCCCCCCCCCCCCCCCCCCCCCCCCCCCCCCCCCCCCCCCCCCCCCCCCCCCCCCCCCCCCCCCCCCCCCCCCCCCCCCCCCCCCCCCCCCCCCCCCCCCCCCCCCCCCCCCCCCCCCCCCCCCCCCCCCCCCCCCCCCCCCCCCCCCCCCCCCCCCCCCCCCCCCCCCCCCCCCCCCCCCCCCCCCCCCCCCCCCCCCCCCCCCCCCCCCCCCCCCCCCCCCCCCCCCCCCCCCCCCCCCCCCCCCCCCCCCCCCCCCCCCCCCCCCCCCCCCCCCCCCCCCCCCCCCCCCCCCCCCCCCCCCCCCCCCCCCCCCCCCCCCCCCCCCCCCCCCCCCCCCCCCCCCCCCCCCCCCCCCCCCCCCCCCCCCCCCCCCCCCCCCCCCCCCCCCCCCCCCCCCCCCCCCCCCCCCCCCCCCCCCCCCCCCCCCCCCCCCCCCCCCCCCCCCCCCCCCCCCCCCCCCCCCCCCCCCCCCCCCCCCCCCCCCCCCCCCCCCCCCCCCCCCCCCCCCCCCCCCCCCCCCCCCCCCCCCCCCCCCCCCCCCCCCCCCCCCCCCCCCCCCCCCCCCCCCCCCCCCCCCCCCCCCCCCCCCCCCCCCCCCCCCCCCCCCCCCCCCCCCCCCCCCCCCCCCCCCCCCCCCCCCCCCCCCCCCCCCCCCCCCCCCCCCCCCCCCCCCCCCCCCCCCCCCCCCCCCCCCCCCCCCCCCCCCCCCCCCCCCCCCCCCCCCCCCCCCCCCCCCCCCCCCCCCCCCCCCCCCCCCCCCCCCCCCCCCCCCCCCCCCCCCCCCCCCCCCCCCCCCCCCCCCCCCCCCCCCCCCCCCCCCCCCCCCCCCCCCCCCCCCCCCCCCCCCCCCCCCCCCCCCCCCCCCCCCCCCCCCCCCCCCCCCCCCCCCCCCCCCCCCCCCCCCCCCCCCCCCCCCCCCCCCCCCCCCCCCCCCCCCCCCCCCCCCCCCCCCCCCCCCCCCCCCCCCCCCCCCCCCCCCCCCCCCCCCCCCCCCCCCCCCCCCCCCCCCCCCCCCCCCCCCCCCCCCCCCCCCCCCCCCCCCCCCCCCCCCCCCCCCCCCCCCCCCCCCCCCCCCCCCCCCCCCCCCCCCCCCCCCCCCCCCCCCCCCCCCCCCCCCCCCCCCCCCCCCCCCCCCCCCCCCCCCCCCCCCCCCCCCCCCCCCCCCCCCCCCCCCCCCCCCCCCCCCCCCCCCCCCCCCCCCCCCCCCCCCCCCCCCCCCCCCCCCCCCCCCCCCCCCCCCCCCCCCCCCCCCCCCCCCCCCCCCCCCCCCCCCCCCCCCCCCCCCCCCCCCCCCCCCCCCCCCCCCCCCCCCCCCCCCCCCCCCCCCCCCCCCCCCCCCCCCCCCCCCCCCCCCCCCCCCCCCCCCCCCCCCCCCCCCCCCCCCCCCCCCCCCCCCCCCCCCCCCCCCCCCCCCCCCCCCCCCCCCCCCCCCCCCCCCCCCCCCCCCCCCCCCCCCCCCCCCCCCCCCCCCCCCCCCCCCCCCCCCCCCCCCCCCCCCCCCCCCCAGCCCACTCATTATTACGTGAGAGTGTCACGAGCGGAGACCTTCACAGGCACTAGGCCTTGCTTCACAGGCACTGGGCCTTGCTTCATGGGTAGAACTTCCGGTGGTGCTGGATGTTCCAGGCGTTCTGGATGGGGACCCCGTCCCGCATCTCCAGGCGCACGGCGCCAGGCCTAGAGACATGGGCAACCCTAAACGGGCCCTCCCACATGGGCGAGAGCTTATGCAGCCCTTCCCTGGAGAGCACCCGCCTTAGGATGAGGTCGCCCACCTCGAGCGTCCTGGAGCGGACGCTGCGGCAGTGATACCGTCGCAGCGCCTGCTGGTATCTTGCCACTCGGAGCGTGGCTTCACGGTGGATTTCCTCCCCCAGCACAAGGTCCATCCCCCGCATGGCGTCCTGTTGCGTCTCATCAAACGCCAGGACCCGCACGGAGCGATGCTTGACCTTGTGAGGGAGAACCGCTTCTGCTCCGTAGACAAGGAAGAACGGGGTCTCACCTATTGGCTTGGTGGCGGTGGTGCGGGTGGACCACAGCACAGACTGGAGCTCGTCGTGCCAGCCCCTGTCGCATGCCTCGAGCTTCTTCTTGAAGGTCCTGGTCTTGAGGCCTCTCAGGACTTCCGCATTGGCGCGTTCGGCTTGGCCATTGCTCTTGGGGTGTGCCACCGAAGCGTAGCAGATCTGCATTCCAAGGTTAGCACAATATGTCTTGAAGAGATTGCTAGTGAACTGCGAGCCATTGTCAGTGATGATGCGGTTAGGGACCCCGAACTAGCTCACGAGGCCCTTGATGAACTTAACTGCAGACCCAGCTGGGATGGTGCGGACGGCCTCCACCTCTGCCCACTTCCCCCCCCCCCCCCCCCCCCCCCCCCCCCCCCCCCCCCCCCCCCCCCCCCCCCCCCCCCCCCCCCCCCCCCCCCCCCCCCCCCCCCCCCCCCCCCCCCCCCCCCCCCCCCCCCCCCCCCCCCCCCCCCCCCCCCCCCCCCCCCCCCCCCCCCCCCCCCCCCCCCCCCCCCCCCCCCCCCCCCCCCCCCCCCCCCCCCCCCCCCCCCCCCCCCCCCCCCCCCCCCCCCCCCCCCCCCCCCCCCCCCCCCCCCCCCCCCCCCCCCCCCCCCCCCCCCCCCCCCCCCCCCCCCCCCCCCCCCCCCCCCCCCCCCCCCCCCCCCCCCCCCCCAATCTGGGTTTGTGTTCGGATCCGGACTGGTGTTGCCGCTCTCCCCTTGCCATACCACGGATGACTTAAAAAGCCTTTCCAGAAAGATGTTAGGTGGGACGGGGTCGCGCTTAGCGCCGATGCGAGCAAGGACGTCCGCCGCTTGATTGCTTTCTCGGGCCACGTGATGAAATTCGAGCCCCTCGAACCGAGCCGACATTTTTAGAACGGCATTACGATAAGCCACCATCTTCGGATCTTTGGCATCGAAGTCTCCATTTATTTGAGATATTGCAAGGTTTGAGTCCCCGCGCACTTCCAGGCGTTGTATGCCCATGGAGACAGCCATCCGAAGGCCATGCAATAGGGCCTCGTATTCGGCTGCGTTATTAGAGTCTGTGTATAATATTTAGAGTACGTACTGGACGGCGTCTCCAGTGGGGGACGTTAAAATGACGGCCGCTCCCAGACCTGCCAGCATTTTGGAACCATCAAAATACATAACCCAGTTGGAATATGTGACGTACTCTTTAGGGAGTTCGGCCTCTGTCCATTCGGCGACGAAGTCAGCCAGTACTTGGGATTTAATGGCTCTACGCGGTTTGTATGTTATGTCGAATGGAAGGAGCTCAATGGCCCATTTGGCAATCCGGCCCGTAGCATCGCGGTTATTTATTATGTCATTGAGTGGTACTTCGGAAGCCACCGTGATCGAACACTCCTGGAAATAGTGTCGTAGCTTCCGAGATGCCATGAAGACCGCGTATTCTATCTTTTGATAATGGGGGTACCAGGATTTGCATGGTGTGAGGACAGTGGATACATAGTATACTGGCTTCTGAAGCGGAAATTTGTGTCCGTCTTGTTCTCGTTCAACGACGAGCACGGCACTCACCACCTGGTGAGTTGCCGATATGTATAATAACATGGGTTCGCTGACATTTGGCGCGGCCAGGATTGGGTTACTCGCCAGAAGGGTTTTTATTTCTTCCAGTCTGACTGTTGCCGCATCCGTCCACTCGAAGTGATTGGTGCACCGTAAAAGGCGATAGAGTGGCAATGCCTTTTCTCCCAATCTGGAGATGAAGCGGCTTAAAGCTGCCACGCAACCGGCAAGTTTTTGGACCTGTTTGAGGTCCGTTGGCGTAGCCAATTGTGACAAAGCTCGGATTTTGGCTGGATTTGCTTCAATTCCTCTATTGGAGACGATGAAGCCTAGCAGTTTTCCGGCAGGGATGCCGAAAACACATTTTTCCGGATTGAGCTTAATGTCATATGCACGGAGGTTGTCGAATGTGAGACGTAAATCATCTATGAGTGTTTCGACGTGTCTAGTTTTGATGACGACGTCGTCCACATATGCTTCAACTGTCTTGCCGATCTGTTTTTCCAGGCATGTTTGAATCATGCGTTGATAGGTGGCGCTGGCGTTTTTGAGCCCGAAGGGCATGGTGTTGAAGCAGAATGGCCCGTATGGGGTAATGAATGCTGTTGCAGCTTGATCGGATTCCTTCATTTTAATTTGATGGTATCCGGAATATGCGTCGAGGAAGCACAGTGAGTCATGTCCTGCGGTGGCATCAATAATCTGGTCGATGCGGGGGTGGGGGAAGGGATCCTTGGGGCAAGCCTTATTGAGGTCTTTGAAGTCGACGCACAGGTGCCAGGATTTGTCCTTCTTTGGCACCATTACCAGGTTTGCCAGCCAGCCCGGGTGTTTTATTTCTCTAATGAATCCGGCCTCTATTAATTTGGCTAGCTCCTCCCCCATAGCTTGACGTTTGGGTTCAGAAAAATGCCGCAATGTTTGTTTGACCGGTTTATATCCCTTCGATATATTGAGGCTGTGTTCCGCCAACTTGCGTGGGATTCCTGGCATATTAGAAGGGTGCCAGGCGAATATATCCCAGCTCTCGCGCAGGAATTCCCATAGCGCGGCATCAACCGTCGGGTCTAGTTGTGCTCCAATGGATGCTGTCTTCTTGTGGTCCATTGGATGGACTTGGAATTTGACTATTTCTTCTGCCGGTTTGAACGAGGTGGATTTGGGTTGTTTGTCTAGGATCACATCGTCCCTGTCCACCGTGGAGTGCAGTGCGGTTAATTCTTCGGCCGCGAGGGCTTCAGATAATGCCTCAAGGGCCAAGGATGCGGTTTTGTTTTCGGCGCGGAGTGCTATGTCCGGATCACTGGCGAGAGTGATTATACCGTTAGGCCCGGGCATCTTAAGCTTCATGTATCCGTAATGAGGTATAGCTTGGAAGCGTGTAAATGCCTCTCGCCCCAAGAGGGCATGATATCCACTGTTGAAAGGGGCCACTTGGAAGGTTATCTCTTCGGACCGATAATTCTCCGGCGTGCCGAATACTACGTCAAGTGTGATTTTTCCCGCACACCGCGCCTCCCGACTGGGAATTATTCCTCAGGAGGTTGTGCTACTTTGCTCGATGCGGCTCCTGTCTATTTCCATTTTGTGGAGCGTATCCTCATAGATGAGGTTTAGTCCGCTGCCGCCGTCCATGAGGACCTTGGCGAGCCGAAAGCCGTCCACGATTGGGCTGAGGACCAAGGCGGCTGGTGCCCGGACTGTCCTATACTTGGGTTCATCATCGGCATTAAAAGTTATAGCCGTGTTGTTCCAAGGGTTTATTGCTGCAATCTGGCAGACTTCGGCGAGTTTGCGGAGTGCCCTTTTGTGCCTATTGTTTGAAGCGAATGTCTAGAAGACCGTCAGTACTCTGGGGTCGTCGTCTTCTGGGGGGTGTTGTTCTGGGGTATTCTTGGTAAGGATATCCTCGCCGCTCTTGGCCACTTGCCGGAGTATCCAACATGCTCTAAGGCTGTGGGTTGGCATGTTATCCGGTGTTGTGTGTATTTTGCATGGCCCATCGAGCCATCCTTCCAGAACGGTTCCGCGCCCCGTAGTGGGCTTATATTTCTTTATTATTGAACCGGGCGTGCCACGAGGGTACGCCCTTTTCACCTGAACGAGGGGTTGAGTGGGGATCGATGGTTCCCAACAGGCTGCCTGAGTTTTCTAGGCACTTTCCATTGCGTTGTACTTCTGTACGATAGTTACCAAGTCAGCGAAGTATAATATGCGATGGCGGTTGATGGCGTTGAGGATTCCTTCGTCCATGCAATTGTTGCAGAACGCTGCAATTGCTTCCTCGTCGCTGCAATCTTTAATCTTGTCTTTGGCAAGAAGGAATCTAGCCCAGAAGTGGTGGACCGTTTCCTGTGACTGCTGTTGTATGCTCTTGAGAGCGCTTATATTTGGGTGGGTGGGTGGTTTTGAATCCGAACCCTGACCCAATTTAGGATCCGGAGTCTGAAGGTCTTCCGAACTTAACAGACCGGGCTCCGGAATATCCACTGATTTCTTAGGCCCATCGTCCGATTCTATGTTCGGAGGGTAGGGTGCATCTCTTCACCGGAGGATGTCCGGTTCTTCGAGGTCGGGGATCCGGACACAGTCCGTCCTTAGTATGAAGAGTTGTCGTCTTGCTCCTCGACTACCGCTATCTGGTGGGTGATCGGTGGAGATTTGATTTCCCTCTGATCGGGTTTAAGCCCAATTCGATCGTAGTCTGTGGCGACCCACAGGGCGGTGATGTGATCTAGGAGCTCATTTAAAGATGAAAGTTCCGCCGGATCCATCTGTTTAGAGTGTTCGGGGTCGATGCGAAGGGGATTTTTGATGACCCGAGAGGTCGTCGTTGTCGGCTTAACGGCCGAGTGGGCGGTCATGGTAAAGCCGCCCAGCCGAAGGGTTTGGCCTGGGGCCAGTGCTCCTCCGGAGGTGATATTGTCCTTGAGAACGAGACGAGCCATCGATCCTATCTTCGATGTCACAGTGGAACTCTCAATGAAAGCACCAATGTCGGTGTCAAAATCGGCGGATCTCGGGTAGGGGGTCCCGAACTGTGCGTCTAAGGTCGATGGTAACAGGAGATAGGGGACACAATGTTTACCCAGGTTCGGGCCCTCTCTATGGAGGTAATACCCTACTTCCTGCTTGATTGATCTTGATGAATATGAGTATTACAAGAGTTGATCTACCACGAGATCGTAATGGCTAAAACCCTAGAAGTCTAGCCTGTATGACTATGTATGTTCGGCTCTACAGTCCTAACCCTCCGGTTTATATAGACACCCGAGGGATCTAGGGTTACATAAGGTCGGTTTTCAGAGAAAGGAATCTTTATGTTCAGTCGCCGAGCTTGCCTTCCACGCCAAGGAGAATCCCATCCGGATACGGGTGAAGTCTTCGATCTTCGTATCTTCACAGCCCATCAGTCTGGCCCATGGCTAATAGGCCGGATGCCCAAGGACCCCTTAGTCCAGGACTCCCTCAGTCTCATCACCTCAGGGAGCACCCCAACCTCTGGCAGATGCATGCTCCATCGGCGCTCCCTCCCTCGTCGAGCACCCAGTGTACTTCGTTAGCACGATACTGCGGGATGTGAGGGCACGGTACCCTATGTCACAGAAGCTCCTGATCGCGCTCCTGGTGGCCTCACGCAAGCTGCGCCGTTACTTCCAAGGCCACCCAATTAAAGTCGTCTTAGCTTACCCATTGGAGATGGTACTTCAGAGCCCTAATGCCGCGGGAAGGTTCGCCGAATGGAACATCGAACTTCAGGCATTTCAGCTCGAGTTCAGCACAACCAGGGTCATCAAGGGGGCCGCCCTAGCCGACTTCGTGGCCGAATGGACCGACGCCCCGGAACCCGAGATCAGCGAGAGCCGATCCCTCTCGCCGGGGAGTGAAGCACCAGATGGTTGGGTCATGTATTTCGATGGCACCTTCGCACGCCAAGGCGCGGGGGCTGGAGCCGTGCTCATCTCGCCCACCCAAGACAAGCTCTACTACGCCGTGCAGCTCTGCTTCTAGCGGGGCAAGAAGGTCTCCAACAACGTCGCGGAGTACGAGGGGTTGATCGCCGGTCTCAAGGCCGCCATGGCCTTGGGGGTAAAACGTCTCACCATCAAGGGTGATTCGCAGCTCCTCGTCAACTTCTCCAACAAGGCGTACGAGCTGAAGGACGAGCACATGGAGGCGTACCTCGCGGAGGTGCGCAAGATGGAGAAGTAGTTCTTGGGCCTGGAGCTGCAGCACATGCCTCGCGGCATGAACAAGAAAGCTGACGACATTGCCAAAAGGGCATCCAAGCGTCTGCCCCAGGAGCCCGGTGTCTTCGAAGAGCGGCTTTTCAAGCCATCAGCAGCACCCCCATCTGCGGGGCTGGCGTCGCCTCGGGAGGAACTCCCTCAACCACCGGCCTCGGGAGCCTCTGCCTGTGGCCCGACCACAGGAGCGCACCTGCTCCTGGCGCTCGAGCCTCGGGAGGGGTGCTGGACCAAGGAGTTCAAGGAATACCTGACGTGAGGGACGCTGCCGGAGAAAGAGGAAGACGTGGAGCACATGGCCCGACAGGCTACGGCATACTGCATCCAGGACGGTGAGCTATACAGGAAGCGGCCAAATGATGTTTCCTTGCGATGCATCTCCAGGGAGCAGGGGAATGAGTTGCTAGCTGACATACATGATGGAGACTGCGGGCACCACTCATCGTCACGTACCCTGGTCGGCAAGGTGTTCCACAGCGGGTTCTACTGGCCTACGGCACTCAACGACGTGACCGAGCTGGTGAGGTCCTGTGAGGCCTGCCAATTCCATGCCAAGCAGATCCATCAGCCAGCTCAGGGCCTCCAGACCATCCTGCTCTCGTGGCCATTCATGGTCTAGGGGCTGGATATCCTAGGCCCGTTCCCTCGAGCGCCTGGGGGCTATCGCTACCTCTACGTCGCCATCGACAAATTCACCAAATGGGCAGAGGTAGAGGCCGTCCGCACCATCCCGGCCGGGTCCGTAGTTAAGTTCATCAAGGGCCTCGTGAGCCAGTTTGGGGTCCCTAACCGCATCATCACCGACAACGGCTCACGGTTCACTAGCAATCTCTTCAAGACATATTGTGCTAACCTTGGAACGCAGATCTGCTATGCTTCGGTGGCACACCCCAGGAGCAATGGCCAAGCCGAGCGCGCCAATGCGGAGGTCCTGAGAGGCCTCAAGACCAGGACCTTCAAGAAAAAGCTCAAGGCCTGCGGCAGGGGCTGGCACGACGAGCTCCAGTCCATGCTATGGTCCATCTGCACCACCACCACCAAGCCAACAGGCGAGACCCCGTTCTTCCTCATCTACGGAGTAGAAGCGGTTCTCCTCACGAGGTCAAGCATCGCTCCGCGCGGGTCCTGGCGTTTGATGAGACGCAGCAGGATGCCATGCGGGGGATGGACCTTGTGCTGGGGGAGGAACACCACCGTGAAGCCACGCTCTGAGCGGCAAGATACCAGCAGGCGTTGCGACGGTATCACTGCCGCAGCGTCCGCTCCAGGACGCTCGAGGTGGGCGACCTCGTCCTAAGGCGGGTGCTCTCCAGGGATGGGCTGCATAAGCTCTCGCCCATGTGGGAGGGCCCGTTTAGGGTTGCCCACGTCTCCAGGCCTGGCGCCGTGCGCCTGAAGACGCAGGACGGGGTCCCCATCCAGAACGCCTGGAACATCCAGCACCTCCGGAAGTTCTACCCATGAAGCAAGGCCCAGTGCCTGTGAAGGTCTCTGCCCGTGACACTCTCACGTAATAATGAGTGGGGCTGTACACGCCCCGGAGTCTCCGGAGTGCCGCCCTCGGCCCTTGGGGGCTCCCTCCCACGTACTAGTGGCAGCACTTAGCTTCACGCTGGTGAGAAGACTAGACTAGGTGCCGAGTGCGGCTGTTCATTTGCTTTCCGTAGTTGGCTTGCCCTCTTTAATGGAAATTCGCATTCTGGTGTTTCTTGTTGGCTTGGTTCGATTCCCTTTTTCTCTCTGTTTTTTCCTTGGTTCTTTGTTTTGGCCCGCACTCTCCTTCGCATGCCTCGCGAGGGGGCTGGACAGGGTGCGCGCGTAAGTGTTTCCCCTGGTCTTCGCGAGGCACCCTCGTTCGAGCTCGTAAACTGGCGCACCCCCCTCTCTTAAGTCCGTGCCCCATGGGTACCGCGATGTGGAGCGCTGGGTCATGACCGGCTACGCCTGGGGCCCTGAGCAAGGATGAATAAGGGTTTCTTAACAATTTTTTGCAGTACCTCGACGCCCCCCCCCCAAGTCTGCAGCAAGGAGGTCTCACCAGGTGCTGGAGGTGCGCGCCTCACGAGGCAGAAATTACTTCAGACATGCCAAGCTAAGTTATCTTTACACGCCTATGTAAGGCTTTGATGTTGTGGCACAACTCAGAATGATAAACATAGCAAAGGCAGGAAAAGCGTTACGGTTAATCATACGCCCCCGCGGGGCCCCATACTTGTTTCTTGCGATGCAGGAAGAAAAGAAAGAAAAACAGGCAAAAGCGGCCCCTACACCCGCGGCTACTCCTGAGAATCAGTCCCCAGCGCTCCCTCCAACTCAGCCAGAGTCCTCCTCGCGCTTCACCGGGGCGCGACGGCAGGATGACCCACCATCGTCCTCAAAGCGAGCGCGGCGACGGGGCGGCTGGTCATAGCTGCCGCTGCTGGAGCCTTCACCGGAGGAGGAGCCGCTACTGCTGGACGAGCCACGGCCATCACCAAGGGCGAGCTCGTCGTCGTCCTCATCGCGGCCGTCACCAAGGCCGAGTACTTTGCCACCGTCGTTGTCCTCTGGGCAGCACCCGGCGCGGCGGCCGTCTTCCCCGAACACCCTCACGAAGAGGGTCGCGGCACCGTCGTACTTAAAGTGGAGGGTGCACTGCCTGCCCAGGCCGTGCGCGCGGGCGAACGTCTGCCAGCCGCAGGCCAGGGCTATGTTGCCCGCGACGGAAATCTCCACCGTGACCCACGAGGCCTTACTGCGGCAGCCGTCCGCCTACAGCCAGAGGCCGCCGGGAACCAAAGCCGCCAGCTCTCCGGCAAAGAAGCGTGGAAGCTGGAGCCAGGTGCTGGTCGGGTTCTCCGACCACACAACAAACTCCGGCAGCACCTCTGCTGAGTGGAAGCGTGGCCGGGGAGGCCTAGCAACCGCGGTGCGCCTCCCTTCATCAACAAGGCCGCCGCGCCTCAAGCAGCTCCCACCAGGAGGAGAAGCGCCGCTTTTGACGCCCGGAGCGGTACCGGACCCCTAAAAGACTCGCCCTCGCCCGTGGTGAACCACAACAGGGGTCGTGGCATGCTTACGAGGGCGAATGGGCCCCCTCTTGGGTGGAGGAGAGTCGGGCCCCTCTTGGAGAGCCTTTCCTTTCTCCGCGGCAGAGAACCTCTTCATCGGCGCCATGGATGTCGCTGCTAGCAGTGAAGCAAGGAAGAAGAAACAAGCGGAACGGGAAGAGATGGGCGATGGGGGCTCCTCCCCCTCCCCATTTATAGCAGGAGAAGGCCAACCGGCGACCCCCATGATCGCAGGTAATGATGGCCTTTTCTGCATGCACCAGGGACTCGTCAAGTCGGGCAGTTGCCGAGGCAGCGTGGGGAAGCAGAGACGCCCATGTCCCGTCAGTCGCCATGTGTCAATCAAGGCCGCAGGCGATTGGGGCCCGCGGCGCTCCGCACTTGCCCCTTGGCTTCACCTCAAAGCCAAGTCCGAGCGCGCCTTGGGCCCGAGGGCTACTGTCGGTGTTCTGGGAACAGGGGTCCCCAGACTTGCCTGCCTGCGACCCACGGCGTGGCTCCTCTAGCGGCCTGGTACGGCCCATCTTCACCAGCAAGCACTCAAGACCCTCGCGATGGGCCAAGCCTCGCGAGGCGGATGACACAAGACCTCTCCAGGGGCAGCCTCACTAGGCTGGCTCGCGAGGAGCGGAGAGATCAAGGCGAGGGGCACCTCATGAGGTTCCCGTGACGTGAGCCATGACGACCAAGGCCAGGCGGGCGCCAGCGGGCGTAGAGTACTGGTTTCTCTTTGGTGCTAAAGGAGCAGGCACAGGCGAAGAGTCCCGAGGCATCAGGCAAAGGTTTCCATATCGGTGCAACGAGACAAAGACCAGCAGGACGGCAGGACGGAGGTCATCGCGGAGCCCACGACGGCGTCACCACCAGAGCCTTTGGCAGGCGAAGACCACCTTTTGTCAGGATAGCTTGTACTAGCTGTCCCCCTTCAAATTGGCCGTTGTGGGATCCCTTCCCGCCTAACATTTGGGAAGAGGACCGGGGCCTCTATAAATAGGACTAGCCACCACCATAGGAAGGGGACGGACTTTGGATCAGATCCATTCCACCCTCACACGCACAAGCTCACCGAGCTCAAGAACACCTCTCCTGAGGAGGCTGTTCTTCCTTTGTACTTGTTCATCCTCAACCTACTAGGCAATCCACCACACCATAGTGGAGTAGGGTATTACACCACATCAGTGGCCCGAACCAGTATAAACTCTTGTGTCCCTTGTTCTTCGAGTTCGACGAGCTGAGCTTTGAGATCGTGGTGAGTGAGTGAGCTAGGGGGAGGGAGAGATCTTCGTGCGCACCCCAGAGTTTGAACCTTAAGGGTTTTGCCAAAACCCGCAATCCGACAAGAAGGTCATCAACCCCTACCTCGCGGAGGTGCTGCAACACCCTCAAACCATTGAGATGCATGAGGGGGTGCTGCACATCCGCGATGTTGAGGGACCAAGGAGGACCGGAAGAGTGGAGACAAGACTCGAAGCAATGGAGCAACAAGTTTTCACGTGCCAGGGGATTGTGGAACGCGGACTCAACGCCAACCACATGATGATCGCTGAGTTCACCAACAACCACAAGCTGGATGCCAAGAACATTGGGGAGACCATCTTCAAGCTTCACGAGAAAATCGAGCACCTCCAAGCCCAGATCTTTGACCTGCAAAACCAAAATTGTGAGTATGAATATAGATTCAAGAGGATGAGTTTGGCTGCATATTTGAGGATCCCGGAGACTCGATCATCCTTCTATGATGGTGAGCCTATGCCTTGGAAGATGGACGACAATCCTACATCATCAACAACTCCATCATCACCACCTCCGAAGAAAGAGACATAAATACATGGGTATGGGCATTCCCCTTGGCAACTTCCAAGCTTGGGGGAGGTGCCCTGGTATCGTATCACCATCACACTTCTATCTTTACCATTTTTCTTAGTTCAATCCTTTTGGTTATATCTTGATCTAGTAGAATAAAGTTTAGTATGATCTAGCTTTGAGTTTTTGTGTTGATCCTTATCTATGTAATCGAGTCTGTGATCTATATATAATAAAGATTAGTCTTGAGTCGAGGGCTTGGTTATCTTGCTATGATCTTGTGGGAATAAAAGAAAAAAGAATAAAAAGAAATAAAGAGATCATATTGATCTTATGGAGAGTAATGACTTCACATATAAAGAGTATGATGAATAAAAGTTGTTGAGAGTTGACAAACATAGTTTTGGTCATTGTCGCAATTCATAGGAAGTAATAAAGAAAGAGAGGTTTTCACATATAAATATACTATCTTGGACATCTTTTATGATTGTGAGCACTCATTAAAATATGACATGCTAAAAAGTTGATGTTGGACAAGGCATACAACGTAATGGGTTATGTTTTCTTATATCCGAAATAAACTATATTGTCATGGATCATCCAACATGTTGATCTTGCCTTTCCCCTCATGCTAGCCAAATTCTTTGCACCAAGTAGAGATACTACTTGTGCTTCCAAATATCCTTAAACCTAGTTTTGCCATGAGAGTCCACCATATCTACCTATGGATTGAATAAGATTCTTCAAGTAAGCTGTCATTGTTGCAAGCAATAAAAATTGCTCTCTAAATATGTATGATCTATTAGTGTGGAGAAAATAAGCTTTATACGAGCATGTGATATGGAAGAAATAAAAGCGACGGACTGCATAATAAAGGTCCCTATCACAAGTGGCAATATAAAGTGATGTTCTTTTGCATTAAGATTTTGTGCATCCAACCATAAAAGCACATGACAACCTCTACTTCCCTCTGCGAAAGGCCTATCTTTTATTTTTGTCTTATACCTTATACAAGAGTCATGGTGATCTTCACCTTTCCTTTTTACACTTTGTCCTTTGGCGAGCACTATGTGTTGGAAAGATCCTGATATATATATATATCTAATTGGATGTGGGTTTTCATAAAGCATTATTGTTGACGTTACCCTTGAGGTAAAAGGTTGGGAGGCAAAACTATAAGCCCCTATCTTTCTCTGTGTCCGATTCCCCCCCCCCCCCCCCCCCCCCCCCCCCCCCCCCCCCCCCCCCCCCCCCCCCCCCCCCCCCCCCCCCCCCCCCCCCCCCCCCCCCCCCCCCCCCCCCCCCCCCCCCCCCCCCCCCCCCCCCCCCCCCCCCCCCCCCCCCCCCCCCCCCCCCCCCCCCCCCCCCCCCCCCCCCCCCCCCCCCCCCCCAGCGAGGTCTAAGCTTGGGGGAGTTGATACGTCCATTTTGCATCATGCTTTTATATCGATATTTATTGCATTATGGGCTGTTATTACACATTATGTCACAATATGTATGCCTTTTCTCTCTTATTTTACAAGGTTTACATGAAGAGGGAGAATGCCGGCAGCTGGAATTCTGGGCTGGAAAAGGAGCAAATATTAGAGACCTATTCTGCACAACTCCAAAAGTCCTAAAACTCCATGAAAGTCAGTTTTGGAATATATTAAAAATATTGGGCGAAGAAAGCACCAGAGGGGGGCCACCCACTGTCCCCGAGGGTGGAGGGTGCGCCCTACCCCCCTGGGCGCCCCCTGCCTCGTGGGGCACCTGGAAGCCCCCCGATGCCCATCTTCTGGTATAAGGTGTCTTTTGCCCTAGAAAAAATAGGAAGGAAGCTTTTGGGATGAAGCGACGCCGTCTCGAGGTGGAACCTGGGCGAAACCAATCTAGGGCTCCGGCGGAGCTGCTCTGCCGGGGAAACATCCCTCCGGGAGGGGGAAATCATCACCATCGATCCTCTCATCGGGAGGGGGTCAATCGCCATCAACATATTAACCAGCACCATCTCCTCTCAAACCCTAGTTCATCTCTTGTATCTGATCTTTGTCTCAAAAATTCAGATTGGTACCTGTGGGTTGCTAGTAGTGTTGATTACTCCTTGTAGTTGATGCTAGTTGGTTTATTCGGTGGAAGATTATATGTTCAGATCCTTTATGCACATTAATACCCCTCTGATTATGAACATGAATATGATTTGTGAGTAGTTACGTTTATTCCCGAGGACATGAGAGAAGTCTTGTTATAAGTAGTCATGTGAATTTGGTATTTGTTCGATATTTTGATGAGATGTATGTTGTCTTTCCTCTAGTGGTGTTATGTGAACGTCGACTACATGACACTTCACCATTGTTTGGGCCTAGGGGAAGGCATTGGGAAGTAATAAGTAGATGATGGGTTGCTAGAGTGACAGAAGCTTAAACCCTAGTTTATGCGTTGCTTCGTAAGGGGCTGATTTGGATCCATATGTTTCATGCTATGGTTAGGTTTACCTTAATTCTTCTTTCGTAGTTGCAGATGCTTGCGAGGGGGATTAATCATAAGTGGGATGCTTGTCCAAGGAAGGGCAGTACCCAAGCACTGGTCCACCCACATATCAAATTATCAAAGTAATGAACGCGAATCATATGAGCATGATGAAACTAGCTTGACGATAATTCCCATGTGTCCTCGGGAGCGCTTTCCTTTATATAAGAGTTTGTCTAGGCTTGTCCTTTGCTAGAAAAAGGATTGGGCCACCTTGCTGCACCTTGTTTACTTTTGTTACTTGTTACCCATTACGAATTACCTTATCATAAAACTATCTGTCATCGATAATTTCAGTGCTTGCAGAGAATACTTTACTGAAAACTACTTGTCATTTCCTTCTGCTCCTCGTTGGGTTCGACACTCTTACTTATCGAAAGGACTATGATAGATCCCCTACACTTGTGGGTCATCTTCTCCGCCATCCACTTCCTTGTTCTTCTTCTTCTTCTCATGAGTACCCTCCCCCTCCTTGACAAATGTTTCCTTTAGCGGAGGAGGTTGCTTGGTCTTCTTCTTCTTCTTCTTCTTTGACTTGGGTACAAATCCAAGTCCTTCCTTTCCTACAACTTCCTTTTGATTGCTCAAAAGGTCATTGAGGTTCTTCTCGCCTTGTATGCAAGTCACAAGGCCTTTATCAAGTTGCTATTTCAACTTAGCATTTTCCTCCACAAGATGCACATGCTCGCAACAAGGGTTAGTAGCATGGGCATTATCAATTAGAACGAAAGGAGGACAAGTGGAAATTTCCTTGGTTAGTTTCAATTGGAGTTGATCATGAGACTCTTTGAGAGAAGCATGAGCACACTTCAAGACCTTGTGGGCCTTGTCAAGTGTATCAAATTCTTCCTTGAGTCTATCATGGCCAACCCCAAGTGCAACTTTCTCGGATTTAAGCACACGAGTAAGAACAATAGCATGATCAAGATCTTTTTGTAATTTAGCATGAGCAACATTGTGTGACTCCTCAAGAGTCAAACGGAGATCTCGCTCTTCCTCTAGGGCAATGGAAAGATCCGCAATCTCATCGGCATAATCATGACTATGCCCCTCCAACTTGGAGATAGTATCCTCATGCGACTCAATGATATCATTGGCCTCACCAAGTTGTTCCAAGAGAGCAAAAAAGTGCTTCTTGGACTCACCCTTGAGTTAGCTCACAAACTTGGTGAACTCATTCTCATCAACTTTCTCCACCTCACTATCATCAACACAATCTAACAATGAAGGAGTAGTAATGACGGTAGTTTTGATGTTAGGAGTTACCTTGTTGATACCTTTGGCCATGAAACACTTGGCAATGGTGTTTTCATTGGGGGCGCCGAAGAGAGACACCTTGGAGGGAGAAGATGTAGCAATGGCAATGGTTGCCATTGCCATTCCTTCTCCACTTGTATATTCCTCTTCATCATCGGAGGGGTACTCTTCATGTGCCACCAAGCCCTTTGGAGGAGATTTCTTGGTGAAGTTGTTCTTGCTAGGGAAAGACTTGGCTTTGTCTTTGCGAATGAGTTTTCCATCATTGTCTTCCCTCTTCTCGTAAGGGCAATCCACTGCAAAGTGACTCACATTGCCACAATTGTAGCAAGTTCTTACACGTTGCTTGTTCTTTGACCCACTTGAGTTGTTCTTGCTGAAGTTGGGCCTCGTGTTCCTCTTGTTGCTCCAAAATTGCCTTGACGCAAGAGCCATGTGCTCATGGCAAGCATATTTGGTGTCCTCGGGGCCACACTCCTCTTCTTTTTTTTGACTATACACAGTAGGGCAAAACCCCACTGCAATTTTTATATTATTTCAGAAGAACAAAGGTCCAGCATTACAAAGGCTTGAGATAAGCCAGAAGAAAAGAGAATAAAACAACTAGCTACCTATAATTACAAGACAAGGCTATCAAGCCATGAACAAAAGGCCCTAGCATAGCTCTTCTTAATTCTAAATCTGAGCAAATTGAGCTCCTCCAAGAAGATGACTTTCCACCTCTGTATTCTAGGCTGAATGGCTTGAAAGATGAGATTATTCCTTGAAATCCAAATGGCTCAAGAAGCTAGGATGATGATTTCCATGAAGAAGGGCACATGAAGTTTCTGTCTGAGGTCAGCAAAAGCTTCAAGCACTGAAACATTGGCCTGTCTTGAGGGACAAATCAGGTCCCAACACTGAGCTGCCAAAGGGCAGGTCCAAAAGAGATGTTGAAGTGTTTCCTCCTGTTGACAATTATTTACAGCACAGTTGTAGTTGTCCAAATGAAAAGTTTTTCTTCGTAGAAGATTCCTAGTATTGAGCCTGTCATGAAGGAGCCTCCAAAAGAACACATTGTGCTTTGGCTGACACTCATCTTCTTCTTCTGGGGTGGCCTTGGCCTTTAGATCAAGGGTGGGAGTGCTTTTCTTTGATCGGACACGAGCAAGAGCATTGTCGGCAGTCTTGTTCGTGATGTTCATGGCAATAAACTCATCCAACACTTCACTTGAAGTTAGTGTGAAAGTCCGCTCTTTGGCGAATCACGGATGGCATGGCCTTGTTGAATGGCATGATGGCCTTGAGGAACTTGTGCTTGATCCACGTGTCATCCGTATCCTTGCTCCCATGGTCTTGGAGAGCGACTGCAAGAGTTGTCACCCTTTGATAGAGATCAAAGGGATCCTCATCTTCTAGCATCACGAATTCATCGGCCTCATCAAGGACCACTACAAAGTTGGACCGTTGGATGCTTGAGCTTCCCTTGTACATAGACACAATGTGCTCCCAACAATCCTTTGCACGAGTGAAGGGTCGCAAGTGTGATAGATCTTTGGGTGGGACTACATCTTGAAGGATTAACAAAGCAGAGTGATTGTATTGATTGTCCACTTCTTCTCTTGGGGTGAAGTTGTTTGGATCATGCGGGTAGAAGCCTTGCTCAATGATTCTCCAAAGGTTAGTTGAGCAATGATTCAAATGATACTTAATGCGAAAGACCCAATTAGCAAAGTCACCCTTAACAAGCTTAGGAGGAGGGCCATAATTATTAATGCGAGGTATGGGGACCGGTCCTCCATAGACCGGGGGAGGGGGAACCGAGGCAAAGGTTCCTGTCCCATCTTTGTCATGCGGGGAACGAACATGAGTATCTTTAGTCGCTTCCTTGGCAGAATTGGCCTCTGACTCCGATGTCGTAGGATTAACCACAAGCAAGGGATCGGGAGTGGATTTCATCCCCTTAAGTAATTCTTTAAACATGGACTTGACTTCGGTCATCATAGACGTCTTAACTGAAGCCATAGCTTCATTTAAGTCATCTCGAGTGATCGAAGTCAACTCCACGGCCTTGGGCACTTCCTCCCTGGTGTCAACCATACTCTTCGGGTGTTGAAACCCTTAATAAAGAGACCAGGCTCTGATACCAATTGAAAGGATCGATATGGTTGACTAGAGGGGGGTGAATAGGCAACTACCAATTTTTATCTTTTCTTATCAAATTAGGTTTAGCAACAAAATAGCTTGTCTAGATGTGCAACTAGGTGGGCAACCTATATGATGCACACAACAACACCAAGTGCAAGCAAGAGATACAACACAACAAAAGCTTGCACAAAGTGAAGGGAAGAGATAACCACAAGTGGATCCAGTGAAGACAAGGATGTGTTACCGAAGTTCCTTCCCTTTGGGGGAAGTACGTCTCTGTTGGAGCGGTGTGGAGGCACAATGCTGCCCAAGAAGCTGAAGGAAATATGCCCTAGAGGCAATAATAAAGTTGTTATTTTATATTTCCTTATTCATGATAAAGGTTTATTATTCATGCTAGAATTGTATTGATCGGAAACTTAAATACATGTGTGAATACATAAACAAATATCGTGTCCCTAGTAAGCCTCTACAAGACTAGCTCGTTGATCAAAGAAGGTTAAGGTTTCCTAACCATGGACATGTGTTGTCATTTGATAACGGGATCACATCATTAGCAGAATGATGTGATGGACAAGACCCATCCGTTATCTTAGCATAATGATCGTTCAGTTTTATTGCTATTGCTTTCTTCATGTCAAATACATATTCCTTCGACTATGAGATTATGCAACTCCCGGATACCGGAGGAATACCTTGTGTTCTATCAAATGTCACAACATAATTGGGTGATCATAAAGATGCTCTACAGGTATCTCCGAAGGTGTTTATTGAGTTGGCATAGATCGAGATTAGGATTTGTCACTCTGAGTATCGGAGAGGTATCCCTGGGCCCTCTCGGTAATACACATCATAAGCTTGCAAGCAAATGGCTAAGGAGTTAGTCGCGAGGTGATGTATTACAGAACGAGTAAAGAGACTTGCCGGTAACGAGATTGAACTATGTATGAAGATACCGACGATGGAATCTCGGGCAAGTAACATACCGATGGACAAAGGGAATTACGTATGTTGTCATAACGGTTCAATCGATAAAGATCTTCGTAGAATATGTAGGAGCCAATATGGGCATCCAGGTTCCGCTATTGGTTATTGACCAGAGAGGTGTCTCGGTTATGTCTACATAGTTCTTGAACCTGTAGGGTCCGCACGCTTAACGTTCATTGACGATATAGTATTATATGAGTTATGTGATTTCGTGACCGAATGTTGTTCAGAGTCCCGGATGAGATCACGGACATTACGAGGAGTCTCGAAATGGTTGAGAGATAAATATTGATATATAGGACGATGGTATTCGCACACCGGAAATGTTTCGGGGGGTACCGGGTACTTATCGGGTCACCAGAAGGGGTTCCGGGCACCCCTGGCAAAAGATATGGGCCTTATGGGCCAAGAGAGGAAACTGATAACCCACAAGTATAGGGGATCGCAACAGTTTTCGAGGGTAGAGTATTCAACCCAAATTTATAGATTCGACACAAGAGGAGCAAAAGAATATTTGTAAGTATTAGCAGCTGAGTTGTCAATTCAACCACACCTGGAGATTAATTATCTGCAGCAAGGTAATCTGTAGAAAAGTAGTATGATAGTTTTGATAATAGTAGCAGCAGCAATAGTAACGGTAACAGTGATAGCAGTGATTTTGTAGCAAGTGCAACAGTAACAGCAGCAGTACTAACTTAGCAAGAACAATATGTAGGAAAATCGTAGGCATTGGATCGGTGATTTGTTGGATGATATTCATCATGTGACAGTTATAACCTAGGGCAATACGGCACTAGCTCTAGTTCATAAATATAATGTAGGCATGTATTCCGTAAATAGTCATACGTGCTTATGGAAAGAACTTGCATGACATCTTTTGTCCTACACTCCCGTGGCAGCGGGGTCCTATTGGAAACTAAGGGATATTAAGGCCTCCTTTTAATAGAGAACTGGAACAAAGCATTAACACATGGTGAATACATGAACTCCTCAAACTACGGTCATCACCGGGAGTGGTCCCGACTATTGTCACTCCGGGGTTGCCGGATCATAACACGTAGTAGGTGACTATAACTTGCAAGATCGGATCTAGAACATAGATATAATGCTGATAACATAAACGGTTCAGATCTGAAATCATGGCACCTGGGCCCAAAGTGACAAGCATTAAGCATGGCAAAGTCATAGCAACATCAATCACAGAACATAGTGGATACTAGGGATCAAGCCCTAACAAAACTAACTAGATTACATGATGAATCTCACCCAACTCCTCACCGACCAGTGAGCCTACGAAGGAATTACTCACTCCCGATGGGGAGCATCATGGAATTAGCGATGGCGAAGGATTGGTGATGACGAAGATCGAAGATCCCCTTCTCCGGAGCCCCAAACGGACTCCAGATCTAGACTCCCGATGAAGAACAGGAGCCGACGGCGGCTCCATCTCGTGGAACGCGATAATTCTTTCTCCCTATTTTTTTAGAGAAATAGGATTTTATAGCGTCGATTTCAGGGTCTGCGGGGCCACCAGGTGGGGACAACCCACCTGGGCGCGCCTGGAGGGGGTGCGCCCTGGTGGGTTGTGCCCACCCAGGTGCCCCCCTCCGGTGGTTCTTGGCTCGAGAAATTCTCATTTATTGTATAAAAAATCCTCGCAAAGTTTCGTTCCATTCCGAGAACTTTTATTTCTGCACAAAAACAACACCATGGTAGTTCTGCTAAAAATAGCGTCAGTCCGGGTTAGTTTCATTCAAATCACGCGAATTAGAGTCCAAAACAAGAGGAAAAGCATTAGGAAAAGTAGATACGTCGGAGACATATCAACTCCCCCAAGCTTAAACCTTTGCTTGTCCTCAAGCAATTCAGTTGATCAAATGAAAGTGAAAAAGAAAAACATTTACGAACTCTTTTGCTCTTGTTTGCATAAATAAGCTTAAACAACATCCAGGTTTTCAGCTAATATTATAACTAACCATGTCGACAATAACTCTTAAAAATTATATTAACTCATATCAATGACATAATCAACTAGCGAGCAATACTAAGATATCTCAAACAACGACACGTTATCAAAACAACCATGATATAATATGACAATAGTGGTATCTCGCTAGCCCTTCCTGAGACCGCAAAACATAAATGCAGAGCACCTCCAAAGTTCAAGCAACGACTAAACATTGTAATTCATAGTAGAAAAGATCCAGTCATGATGCATCCAACATTAGCTACACACAATGCATCAGCATGACGGCAGTGCTCTCAGGTTCTGGCGCTTATTTCAGAAGGTGATGACACAACATAAAAGTAAATAGATAGTCCCTTCGCAGAGGGAAGCAGTGATTTGCAGAGGTGCCAGAGCTCAAGTTTTTAAAACAAAGGTAACTGAAATTTTGAGAGATGCACCCTTCTTGTTTACTTCGCGACCATCAGTTATCTATATCTTCCATGCTAAACACACTAGTGGTGGTTCCCAAGCGATAAACTAAAGGTTATGACTCCGTAGGAGTTTTTGTTTGATTATTTGTAAGCTTTTTTCTATTTGCAGTTTGG
>JAAAWM010009559.1:0-24974 GCA_036873465.1 Thinopyrum obtusiflorum | reverse complement strand
ACGCTGGCACCAAATAACAATTATTCAGGTCTAAAACTAATCCCGAAGGTAGAGGGAGTATGCGATGGTGATCTTATCAACCTTGGAATCACTTCCAACACACATCGTCACCTCGTCCTTAACTAGTCTCTGTTCATTTCGCAACTCCTGTTTCGAGTTATTAATCTTAGCAACTGAACCGGTATCAAATACTCAGGGGCTACTATGAACACTAGTAAAGTACACATCAATAACATGTATATCAAATATACCTTTGTTCACTTTGCCATCCTTCTTATCCGCCAAGTATTAGGGGCAGTTCCACTTCCAGTGACCATTCCCTTTGCAGTAGAAGCACTCAGTTTCAGGCTTAGGTCCATCTTTGGGTTTCTTCATGGGAATGGCAACTTGCTTGCCATTCTTCTTGAAGTTCCCTTTCTTTCCCTTGCCCTTTTTCTTGAAACTAGAGGTCTTGTTAATCATCAACACTTGATGCTCTTTCTTGGTTTCTACCTTCGCCGATTTCAGCATCGCGAAGAGCTCGGGAATCATTTTCGTCATCCCTTGCATATTATAGTTCATCACAAAGTTCTAGTAGCTTCGTGATAGTGCCTAGAGAACTCTGTCAATCGCTATCTTATCTGGAAGATTAACTCCCACTTGATTCAAGTGATTGTAGTACCCAGATATTCTGAGCATATGCTCACTGGTTGAGCTTTTCTCCTCCATCTTGCAGGCAAAGTACTTTTCAGAGGTCTCATACCTCTCGACATGGGTATGAGTCTGAGATACCGATTTCTGCTCTTGGAACATCTCATATGCTCCGTTGCGTTCAAAACATTTTTGAAGTCCTGGTTCTAAGCCGTAAAGCATGGCGCACTAAACTATCAAGTAGTCATCATATCGAGCTTGCTAAACGTTCATAATATTTGCATCTGCTCCTGCAATAGGTCTGTCACCTAGCGGTGCATCAAGGACATAATTCTTCTGTGCAGCAATGAGGATAATTCTCAGATCACAGAACCAGTCCGCATCATTGCTACTATCATCTTTCAACTTAGTTTTCTCTAGGAACATATCAAAATAAAAGGGGAGTTATACGCGAGCTATTGATCTACAACATAGATATGCAAATACTATCAGGACTAAGTTCATGATAAATTAAGTTCAATTAATCATATTACTTAAGAACTCCCACTTAGAATCCCTCGAGTCATCTAAATGATCACGTGATCCATATCAACTAAACCATGTCCGATCATCACGTGAGATGGAGTAGTCTTCAATGGTGAACATCTCTATGTTGACCATATCTACTATATGATTCATGTTCGACCTTTCGGTCTCCAGTGTTCCGAGGCCATGTCTGTACATGCTAGGCTCGTCAAGTTTAACCCGAGTATTCCGCACGTGCAAAACTGTCTTGCACCCATTGTATGTGAACGTAGAGCTTATCACACCCGATCATCACGTGGTGTCTCGGCACGACGAACTGTCGCAACGATGCATACTCAGGGAGAACACTTCTACCTTGAAATTTTAGTGAGGGATCATCTCATAATGCTACCGTCGTACTAAGCAAAATAAGATGCAAAAAAAGATAAACATCACATGCAATCAAAATATGTGACATGATATGGCCATCATCATCTTGTGCCTTTGATCTCCATCTCCAGAGCACCGTCATGATCTCCATCGTCACCGGCTTGACACCTTGATCTCCATCGTAGCGTCGTGGTTGTCTCGCCAACTATTGCTTCTACAACTATCGTTAACGCATAGTGATAAAGTAAAGCAATTACATGGCATTTGCATTTCATACAATAAAGCGACAACCATAAGGCTCCTGCCAGTTGCCGATAACTTTTACAAAACGTGATCATCTCATACAACAATGTATATCACATCATGTCTTGACCATATCACATCACAACATGCCCTGCAAAAACAAGTTAGACGTCCTCTACTTTGTTGGTGCATGTTTTACGTGGCTGCTACGGGTTTCTAGTAAGAACCGTTCTTACCTACGCATCAAAACCACAACGATGTTTCGTCAAGTTTGCTGTTTTAACCTTCAACAAGGACCAGCCGTAGTCAAATTCGATTCAACTAAAGTTGGAGAAACAGACACCCGCCAGCCTCCTTTAAGCAAAACAAGTTGCATGTCTGTCGGTGGAACCGGTCTCATGAACGTGGTCATGTAAGGTTGGTCCGGGCCGCTTCATCCAACAATACAGTCGAATCAAAATAAGATGTTGGTTATAAGCAGTATGACTATCATCGCCCACAACTCTTTGTGTTCTACTCGTGCATATCATCTACGCATAGACCTGGCTCTGATACCACTGTTGGGAAACGTAGCATGTAATTTAAAAAAAATCTACGCTCACGCAAGATCTGTCTAGGAGATGCATAGCAACGAGAGGGGGAGAGTGTGTCTACGTACCCTCGTAGACTGAAAGCGGAAGCATTAGCTTAACGCGGTTGATGTAGTTGAACTTCTTCTCGATTCAATCGATCAAGCACCGAACATACGGCACCTTCGAGTTCTGCACACGTTCAGCTCGATGACGTCCCTCGAACTCTTGATCCAGCAAAGTGTCGAGGGAGAGTTACGTCAGCACGACGGCGTGGTGACGGTGATGGTGAAGTGATCCGCGTAGGGCTTCGCCTAAGCACTACGACAATATGACCGGAGGAGTAAATGGTGGAGGGGGCGACGCACACGGCTAATTACAATTGGTGTGTCCTTGGAGGTGCCCCCCGCCCCCGTATATAAAGGAGGAAGAGGGGAGGAGGCCGGCCTAGGGCGCGCCAAGTGGGAGGAGTCCCACTTGGACTCCTAGTCCAATTCGGCCCCCCCTTTCTTTTTACCGGAAGGGGAAAGGGGGAAGGAGAGGGAGGAGGAGAAGGAAAGGGGGCGCCGCCCCCCCCCCCCCCCCCCCCCCCCCCCCCCCCCCCCCGGGGGGGGGCACCCCTTGTGGGCTGCCTAGCCTCCCTCCTATGGCCCATATCTTTCCCCCGGGGTTTCCGGTAACCCTCCCGGTACTCCGATACGTACCCGATACATTCCGAAACACTTCCGGTGTCCGAATACTATCGTCCAATATATCAATCTTTGCCTCTCAACCATTTCAAGAGTCCTCATCATGTCCGTGATCTCATCCGGGACTCCGAATAATCTTCGGTCACCAAAACACATAACTCATAATACAAATCGTCATCGAACGTTAAGCGTGCGGATCCTACGGGTTCGAGAACTATGTAGACATGACCGAGACACATCTCTGGTCAATAACCAACAGCAGAACCTGGATGCTCATATTGGATCCTACATATTCTATGAAGATCTTTATCGGTCAAATCGTAATGACAACATACGTCATTCCCTTTGTCATCGGTATGTTACTTGCCCGAGATTCGATCGTCGGTATCTTCATACCTAGTTCAATCTCGTTACCGGCAAGTCTCTTTACTCGTTCCGTAATGCATCATCCTGCAACTAACTCATTAGTCACATTGCTTGCAAGGCTTCTTATGATGTGCACTGCCGAGAGGGCCCAGAGATACCTCTCCGATACTCGGAGTGACAAATCCTAATCTCGATCTATGCCAACCCAACAAACACCTTCGGAGATACCTGTAGAGCATCTTTATGATCACCCAGTTACGTTGTGACATTTGATAACACACAAGGTATTCCTCCGGTATCCGGGAGTTGCATAATCTCATAGTCAAAGGAATATGTATATGTCATGAAGAAAGTTATAGCAATAAAACTGAACGATCAATATGCTAAGCTAACGGATGGGTCATGTCCATCACATCATTCTCCTAATGATGTGATCCCATTCATCAAATGACAACACATGTCTATGGTTAGGAAACTTAACCATCTTTGATTAACGAGCTAGTCTAGTAGAGGCTTACTAGGGACTCAGTGTTTTTGTCTATGTATTCACACATGTATCAAGTTTCCGGTTAATACAATTCTAGCATGAATAATAAACATTTATCATGATATAAGGAAATATAAATAACAACTTTATTATTGCCTCTAGGGCATATTTCCTTCAGTGTGATGGGGGCGAATGATACGTCTCCGTCGTATCTACTTTTTCTAACGCTTTTCCTCTTGTTTTGGACTCTAATTTGCATGATTTGAATGAAACTAACCTGGACTGACACTGTTTTCAGCAGAACTACCATGGTGTTGTTTTTGTGCAGAAATAAAAGTTCTCGGAATGGAACGAAACTTTTTGGATATTTTTTATGGAATAAAACAAAAATACTGGAGCCAAGAACCACCGGAGGGGGTCCCTGGGGAAGCACAACCCACCAGGGCACACCCCCCTCCTGGCGCGCCCAGGTGGGTTGTGCCCACCTGGTGGCCCCGCTAACCCTATCTCCGACGCTATAAAATCCTATTTTTGGAGAAAAAAATTAAGGAGAAAGAATTATCATGTTTCACAAGACGGAGCCGCTGCCACCTCCTATTCTTCATCGGGAGGCTAGATCTGGAGTCCGTTTGGGGCTCCGGAGAGGGGGATCTTCGATCTTCGTCATCACCAACAATTCTCCATCGCCAATTCCATGATGCTCCCCACCGGGAGTGAGTAATTCCATGATGATAAGGATTATGAATTCTCTGTCGACCCAGAGTTAATTACTTTGGTTGAATCTGATCTTTTCCATGGTTATGAAACTAAAACTGTTGTGGCACACCTTACCAAATTAAATGATATAGCCACCCTGTTTGCTCATGAGGATAAAATTTGCTATTATTATATCCTCAAGTTATTTCTGTTCTCATTAAAGGGTGATGCTAAGATATGGTACAATACTCTTGCTCCTGGTTGTGTACGTAGTCCCCAGGATATGATTTATTATTTCTCTGAAAAATAGTTTCCTGCTCATAAGAAATAAGCTGCCTTACAGGAAATATTTAACTTTGTACAAATTGAAGAAGAGAGTCTCCCACAAGCTTTGGGGAGGCTTCTCCAATTGCTTAATGCTTTGCCTGATCATCCAATTAAGAAAAATGAAATACTTGATATCTTCTATAATGGACTAACCGATGCTTCTAGGGACTTCCTAGATAGTTGTGCTGGTTGTGTTTTCAGGGAACGAACTATTGGACAAGCTGAGGAATTATTGAATAATATATTGAATAACTATGATGATTGGACTCTTCCTGAACCACCACCTAAACCCACTCCGAAGAAGAGGGGTATCTTATATCTCAGTCCTGAAGATATGCAAGAGGCAAAGAAAAGTATGAAGGAAAATGGTATTAAAGCAGAGGATGTTAAAAATTTACCACCTATCGAAGAAATACATGACCTCAACACACCACCACCACCACCATAGGTGGTAGAGGTAAATTATTTATTAAAGTTTGATGAAGGTGATATCCCTTATAATAAACATCCTAGTCAGTGCTTACATGAGTTTGATAACTATATTAGAAAACAAGATCACTTCAATGCCAATGTTATGAAACAATTGAAATATAATTCGGATATGATTGCTCGCTTGAGTGACTTGTTATTTAGAATCTCAAATGATGTTAGAGGTGTAGGAAAACATGCCTCTATGGTTCAAACTCAATTAGAACAAGTTGCTAAATCTCAAAGAGAATTCCTTGATGAAATGAACAACAATATACATGACTTTGTTGTTAGAGTAGCAACTAGAGGAGGTAAAATGACTCAGGAACCACTTTATCCTGAAGGCCACCCAAAAAGAATTGAACAAGACTCTCAAAGAGCTAACACTGATGCACCTAGTCCTTCTAAAAAGAAGAAGAAGAAGAAAAACGATAGGACTTTGCATACCTCTAGTGAACCTGAAATTGAAAACCTCCTGAAAATAATAATGATGTTTCTATATCTGATGCAGAAACTCAATTTGGTAATGAACATTCACCTTGTGATAATGAAAAAGATAATGATGATGTCCATGAAGACACTCAACCAGACAATGATAAACAACTAGATAATGATGTTGAGATAGAACCTGCTGTTGATCTTGATAACCCACAACCTAAAAATAAAAGATATGATAAAAGAGACTTTGTTGCTAGAAAACATGGAAAAGAAAGAGAACCATGGGTTCAAAAACCCATGCCCTTTCCACCTAAGTCAACTAAGAAAAAGGATGATGAGGAATTTGAACTCTTTGCTGAAATGCTAAGGCCAGTCTTTTTGCGCACCCGCTTGATTGATATTTTAAAGATGGCCCCTTATGCAAAATATATGAAAGATATCATCTCTAATAAAAGAAAAATTCCGAAAGCTGAAATCTCCACTATGCTTGCTAATTATTCTTTTAAGGATGGAGTACCTAAAAAACTTGGAGATCTGGGAATACCAACTATATCTTGCTCCATCAAAAGAAATTATGTTAAAACTGCTTTGTGTGATTTAGGAGCTGGTGTTAGTGTTATGCCTTTCTCTTTATATAAAAGACTTGATTTGAATAAACTCACACCTACTGAAATATCTTTGCAAATGTCTGACAAATCAACCGCCATACCTATCGGTATTTGGGAGGATGTGCCCGTTGTTGTTGCAAAGGTTACTATCTTGACTGACTTTGTTATACTTGAGATGCCCGAGGACGACAACATGTCGACTATCCTTGGTAGACCCTTCTTGAATACTGCAGGGGCTGTTATTGATTGCAATAAAAGCAAGGTCACTTTTCATATTAATGGTAATGAGCATACGGTGCACTTTCCAAAGAAACAATTCCAAGTGAATGGTATTAATGTTATTCAAAAATCTCCGACACTCACTATTGGAAGTTTTCAACTACCTCTACCTACTGCCAAAAAGAAATATGAAATGCTTATTGTTGGGGACGTGCATATCCCCGTTGAGGTAACTTAGTGTTTTACGAAAGTTCTTCGGTTTCATGCTAATCGAAAGTGGTTGTTAATAAGACTTGATCAACCTTATTAATGGATCATTTTTGGGAGGTATGAGGTTGATGAATTTAGTAAGCACTACCTTATGTCCTGACCTTTTGTTTTCTGTTTTTCTTAGTTAAATAAAATAAAATGCCATGTTTTGTTTGTTTCCTGATTTTCCCGTGCAATAAAAAAATGACCCAAAAATAAAAGTTCTCAGAATGCCCTGAAAATTTAACACTATTTTTTCTGAATATTTCTGAATTTTTAGTACAAATAACATCAGAGGGGGGTGCACCACGTGGGCACAACCCACCTGGGCGCGCCAGCACCCCCAGGCGCGACCTGGTGGCTTGTGGTCCCCATGTGGCCCCCCTCACTTATCTCTTTAGCCCATGTCATCACCTACCTCCAGAAAAAAAAATCACCATTGCTCTCTCCCTCGTGTTCTTGCTCTCTAACCCGCGGATTTCGATCTCTTTGCTTGAAGCTCCATTCCCGAAACTGTTTTGGGGGATTGCTACTTGGTATGTGACTCCTCCATTGGTCCAATTAGTTTTTGCTTTAGTGGTTTATATTTTAAATAATTAGCTACTCTTGGTGCTGCTTTAGATGAGCTTGCATGTTGAATTCTTAGAGTTCTAAGTAGTTTGAATGCTTGATATGGCCTCTATGCATTCCTATGAGTAGTTGCTATCAATTTTGTTAAGTTTTGTTGACAAAATTTTGTGGACTAAAAAATTTCAGAATTTTGTTCATAGGAATAAGATGAGTTTCTTTAGGAAGTTTGTTTCTAGAAAGAACTCCAAGGGGGTTATTGGGGAGTCATCGGACAATGATCTCCGCACCCGGAGAATGATGGAGGTGCGGCCATGCGAATGGCCGCACAACCCCTTCATGGATGGGGTCAGAATCCGTCAAGAGTTAACACAATTTGCTGCTAATGCTGGGCTCACCGACTTCATCGCTGCTGAGTGTGAACAATATCATCTCCTCACAAATTCCTTTGTGCAAAGTTTCCATTTTCTGAGTAGGAATAACCCCCCTGAGGTGCAGTTTAATTTATATGCTGAACCCCGTCAGATACCACTTACTGAATTTTGTGATATATGCTTGATCCCTTCTGACGGGGAAATAAGGGAGCCTAGGCCTGCAGAATTCGAGGGATTTTATCGTACTCTGTCAGTGGGAGATGAGAGAGGGGTGTGTAGTGTCACCGCCACTAGCTTACAGTTTCCTTCTGTGCATTATTTTACTCTATTTTATTGCGAAGTGTTTACTTGCTAGAGAGAAGGTTGGTGCACTTAGTGCCCTCGATTTCACTGTCTTACGTCGTGTACTATACGGCGATAACACTTATAGCTTAGGAGCTATTGTGGCACGTCGCCTTCACCTTAACAGGTCCAAGGGAAAAATTCATGGCGGTATTTATGCTACTCGCTTAGCAAGTCACTTTAACGTTCAGATACGCCAGCATGATTATCCCCTGCCCAAGGTTTACTTAGATTGATAGGCTATGACACATCATCACTTTTTTTATGGCGAGAACACTACTACAGATATTCCCTACAACCTAGTTTTTAGAGAGAACACCCGTGATATTATTCCGTTGCCTGCACCTGCTTTGTTTGATTCTATTGCCAGGGGCGGATACAGGATCATGCCAGATGACATCATCGCCAACCAGAACGCCCTGGCTACTGCAGACGAGGAGCCTCAGGAGTGGGACGCTCAGGTGCCTGCTTCCTAGCACTTCAACGTGGGACCTGACGGCTACTTCGAGTGGTAATTACCAAGCTAGGCCAAAAGCCTAAGCTTGGGAGAGTACGTATTTCCACCGACATTACATTCATGTTCACACATTTCATTACAGTAGTCGGTGTCCACACTTTTTCATTGTATTATCCATGCTAGATTTATTTTCTCGCTTTCTTCTTGTGTGTTTGAAAAAACTTTGAGAAAACCCAAAAATATTTCTTGCCCATTTTTGGTTTTTCTTTCTAGTTTAATTAGTAGCAGTATTAAAAAGAAAACCCAAAAAGATTTCCTTGTCCTTCTTTTGCTTGTTGGGAGCTTTCCCGTGTAAATAGTTTTTCTCGTTTTTGTTTTTCTTTTCTTTAATTTGCTTTCTTCAGGAAAAACTAAAAACTCCAATAATATTTTAGTGTGTTTCTCTGGAATTCTTTCCCTTTTATTGAGTCATACCGAGAAGAAGGACACGATGAAAATGTTGAGTGGCTCTCATATGCATTATTGTTGATCTAACAAAGAGCCCAAATTACCTTGTCTTCTTCTTTGAATAAAATGTTTGCAGATTCCAGCTTAGTCCACGGCACTCTTGCACTATTATTATTTTCATATCATTCGGTCGTGCAAGTGAAAGGCAATAATGACGATATTTGATGAACTGGTTGTGGCAGAGAGAAACGGGTATGAAATCAACTTGTTCTGTTTTTGTAAATATGTTTAATCTAGTATCCATGATTCAACCAATTATGATCAAACATGTTTGCAATGACAATTAGAGATTATAGTTTCTCATGCCATGCTTAAGTAGCTAGGAGTGGATAATGATTTATCTTGGATGTCAACATTGCGTTAAAATGATTGTGATGTAGTATGATGATATGGTATCCTCCTCTGAATGTTCGAGTGGCTTGACTTGGCACATGTTCATGCATGTAGTTGAATCAAAACCAACATAGCCTCTATGATATTTATGTTCATGGTGTTCATATCCTACTCATGCTAGTATCCAATGTTACTTATGCATAATGCATGTTCATGACCGTTTTCGCTCTCTAGCTGGCCGCTTCTCCACCTATTTGCTAGCCTTCGCCTGTACTAAGCGGGAATACTGCTTGTGCATCAAAATCCTAAAACCCAAGTTATCCCAGATGAGTCCACCATACCTACCTATATGCGGTATTACCCTGCCGTTCTAACTAAATTTGCATGTGCCATCTCTAAAAAATTCAAATAAACATCCATTTTTGTGTGCCTGGATTGTTCATAGAGTGACAAGAGGTAGTCAATATCTTCCATGCTAAGCGGGTTATTCTCATGATGAGTGTTTATTCACTCGTCCTTGCACGAGAGGGGCGGTAATAGGGATGCCCAGTCCCGAATTAAAAAATAACAAATAATTAAACAAAACTCCCCCAGGATTGTTGTTGGTATGGACGGTACCCGTGGATTCGGCTAGCCGTGGAGTGTGTTTGTTGGTGGAGGGGGAGTAAACATTTACTTTTATCGCTAGGGAACCGCCACTAATGTGTTTAGCATGGAAGATATCGATAACTGATGGTCACGAAGTAAACAAGAAGGGTGCATTTCTCAAAATTTCATTTATCTCTGTTTTTAAAATATGAGCTCTGGCACCGCTGCAAATCTCTACTTCCCTCTGCGAAGGGACTATCTATTTACTTTTATGTTGTGTCATCACCTTCTCAAATAAGCGCCAGATCTGAGAGCACTATTGTCATCTTCATGCATTGTGTGTAGCTAATGTTGGGTGCATCATGACTGGATCTTTTCTACCATGAATTACAATGTTTAGTCGCTGCTTGAACTTTGGAGGTGCTCTGCATTTATTTTTTACGGTCTCAGAAAGGGCTAGCGAGATACCACTATTGTCATATTATATCATGGTTGTTTTGACAAAGTGTTGTCATTTGAGATATTTTATTATTGCTCGCAATTTGATTATGTCATTGATATGAGTTAATATAATTTTTAAGAGTCATTGTCGACATGGTTGGTCATGATCTTTGCTGAAAACCTGGGTGCTACTTAAGCTTATTTATGTAAACAAGAGCAAAAGAGTTTGTAAAAGTTTTTCTTTTTCACTTTCAGTTTATCAACTGAATTGCTTGAGGACAAGCAAAGGTTTAAGCCTGGGGGAGTTGATATGTCTCCATCATATCTACTTTTCCTAACGCTTTTCCTCTTGTTTTGGACTCTAATTTGCATGATTTGAATGAAACTAACCCGGACTGACGTTGTTTTCAGCAGAACTACCATGGTGTTGTTTTTGTGCAGAAATAAAAGTTCTTGGAATGGAACAAAACTTTTTGGAGATTTTTTATGAAATAAAATAAAAATACTAGAGCCAAGAACCACCGGAGGGGGGTCCCTAGGAGAGCACAACCCACCAAGGCGCGCCCCCCTCCTGGCGCGCCCAGGTGGGTTGTGCCCACCTGGTGGCCCCGCTGACCCTATCTCCGATGCTATAAAATCCAATTTTTGGAGAAAAAATCAAGGAGAAAGAATTATCGCGTTTCACGAGATGGAGCCGCCGCCACCTCCTGTTCTTCATCGGGAGGCCAGATCTGGAGTCCATTTGGGGCTCCGGAGAGGGGGATCTTCGATCTTTGTCATCACCAACCCTTCTCCATCGCCAATTCCATGATGCTCCCCATCGGGAGTGAGTAATTCCTTTGTAGGCTCGCTGGTCGGTGAGGAGTTGGATGAGATTCATCATTTAATCGAGTTAGTTTTGTTAGGGCTTGATCCCTAGTATCCATTATGTTCTGAGATTGATGTTGCTATGACTTTGCCATGCTTAATGCTTGTCACTTTGGGCCCGGGTGCCATGATTTCAGATCTGAACCGTTTATGTTATCACCATTATATCCATGTTCTAGATCTGATCTTGCAAGTTATAGTCACCTATTACGTGTTATGATCCGTAAACCCTGGAGTGACAGAAATCGGGATACTTTCCGGTGATGACCGTAATTTGAGGAGTTCATGTATTCACTATGTGTTAATGCTTTGTTTCGGTTCTCTATTAAAAGGAGGCCTTAATATCCCTTAGTTTCCATATGGACCCCACTGCCACAGGAGGGTAGGACAAAAGATGTCATGCAAGTTCTTTCCATAAGCACGTATGACTATTTACGGAATACATGCCTACATTATATTTATGAACTGGAGCTAGTGTCATATCGCCCTAGGTTATGACTGTTATATGATGAATATCATCCAATGAATTCACCGATCCAATGCCTACGAGTTTTCCACATATTGTTCTTGCTAAGTTACTACTGATGCTGTTACTGTTACACTTGCTACAAAATCATTGCTATCATTGTTACCGTTACTGTTACTACTGCTATCAAAACTATCATACTACTTTGCTACTGATCAGTTTGCCGCAGATAATTAATTTCCAGGTGTGGTTGAATTGACAACTCAGTTGCTAATACTTGCAAATATTCTTTGGCTCCCCTTGTGTCGAATCAATAAATTTGGGTTGAATACTCTACCCTCGAAAACTATTGCGATCCCCTATACTTGTGGGTTATCAGCGAAGAAGTTAACAAGGAGGCAACAACTGGTAGGGCAGGAGGTCGTTTTCCACAGGAGCGATCTGGAGAGGAGGAGTAGGAGTATGAGGATTTTGGTGGGTCTGAACCAGATTTGGCAAAACGGTTTGTAGGGAGGAAGGTGTACGATGAAGAGGAGGAAGATTTAGATTTCTCGGGAGGAGGTCGATGAGCTAATCAAAGATGTTCGTTGGCTTAGTTTGTTTTGGGTTCATACCACATGACCGTTTAGTCACACAACACTTCTCAATGATATGCGCAACACTTGGTCCTCTGCTCAGGGTGTGACTCTCAGTGTCAAGAGCCCCAATCTGTTCCTTGTGTAGTGCCACTACTTTGGGGATTGGAGAAGAATCATGGATGGCGGACCGTGGCTTTTCCGGAGAGCACCAATGGTAATTCATGAGTATGATGGCTTCTCGGATGTTTCAAACTTCAAGTTGAACTAAATTCCAGTGTGGGCTAGAATTAAAGGTCTTCCTGATGGCCTCATCAGGAAGAAGCAACTAGCGGAAAAGGTTGCATCAAAGGTGGAAGAGCTTCCTTTCACGGTGGTGGTGAATGAAGGATGAATCAACCCATAAAGTACTTAATATCATGCATTCTCACCTTCCTACCATTGAACCTTGCAAGTGGCTTTGGAGTTCCAGATGTACCTTGAAGATCAAGGTCTTTGCCTAGCTTTTATTCTTTGACAGATTAAATACTAAGGATTTGCTTGTCTGGAGACATTGGAGAACACCTTAGGAGGATAATTTGTGTGTGTTGTGTTATGAGCATGTCTATCAGGACATCCTTCATCTGTTCTTCTCATGCAATTTCAGCAGCAGAATTTGGAATTACTTGCAGATTTATTGTTTTAATGGTGCAGATTTACTAGTGCATTACATGGGCCGGGAGGAGTTTCGACCAACCTTTCTTCTTTGAAGTCATGTTCGAAACTGCTTGGAACATTTGGATATTAAGGAATGAGAAGAATTTAAGGGGAGAACGTGCCACCTTCGGAGCATGGCGTTATAAATTTGTACATGAGAGTACCTTGTTAGCACATAGGGTTAAAGATTTTGTAAGTCCAAAGTTGTTGGCTTGGATGGATGGACTCCTTTAAGTCTTAGGTAGGTTTATAGGTAGGCTCTCTTTCCTCCCGCCATCTCTCATACATAGACTAGTCTTCCTGTTTTCTCTTTCCTATACAGACTTTTGTTTTGTGGTTTTAATAAAGGACCGTGGTGCTTTGCCCTACAGTAAATATTCAAAAAAATGACTAAAGGTCTGAGCATGGTAAAAATAGGCTTCCCTTTGTTTCTATCGTGATTGAAATAGTCTTAAAGAAAGATGCTGATAATCCTACCCTAGCTCCGCTGCCAGTGTGAGGACCACGATGTCGCCTAGAGGGGGGGGGGTGAATAAGCGTTTTAAAAACTTCTATGGATTTGGCTTTATCCTAATGCGGAAATAAACTAAGAGGATACTTTTCAAGCACAAATCCTAAATATACTAGGCTCAACTAAGTGCACCAACAACTTACTCTAAACAAGATGAGCACAACAAGGATACTAAAAAGTACAAGTAAGTTACACAGACTTACTTGAGCAATATCACAAGATGTAAGTGTATGGCACAAGTTAGCAATTCACACTAATCACAAGATATATCAATAGAACAAGTGTAAAATGTGGAATATAAACTGTAGGCCTAAATAATCTCTATGAGGGAATAGCCAACACAATATAATGAGGACAACAATATATAGTGAATTCAAGGTCAAGAGACCAAAGTAAACCACAAGTAGTGGCTAGGGTTAGAGATAACCGAAGACACGGAGACAAGGATGTATCCATATGTTCACATCCTTGGAGGGAAGCTAGTCACCACTAGAGAGGTGGATGTTACCACAAAGACACACCAGTGCCAAAAAGGCTCACCCTATTCGCCTTGAGATATCACCATGAAGATCCCAACCACTAGTGGTAGACCTTGAGGCGGCCTTCAAACCTTCACGAACTTTCCAGGGGACAAATCACAAGTTGATTCCTCACTGGAGCACTCCTATCGCCTACGAGTCTCCAACCTCCAAGAGTAACAAGATCAAGGGGGAAATGCTCAAGACTTGCTCAAATCACAAATTGCTTTGGTCAAAAGAAGGAGAGATAGTGGATCTATCACTTGGTGAAATCTCCCTCAAGAACACTCACTAATCTCTTGTAGATCTGAGATTTGGTGTCGGAGAAAGTGAGAGGGAGCCTTTTGTGTTCTAGGCTTCATAAAAGTGTGACGCTCAACCCCTCCACAAAGTGGTGAAGGGGTATAAATAGTGTGGCCCCAAATATGGTCGTTGGAAAAATCTGCCCAGGTAAGTGTCGGACGTCCGGTGAGTTACCGGACGTCCAGTGACAAAACAAGCACCGGACATCCGGTGGCTGTAGCATGCCAATGTAAGTATCATACGTCCGGAACTTGCCGGACATCCGGTCTCATGGGAGGCACTAGACATCCGATAAGTACCAGAAATCTGACAGTTATGTTCTATGAAATCGTACCGGATTTCCGGACACAGCCGCACGACCGATAGCACAGGAAAGACCAGACGTTTGGAGAACACCGGACATCCGCCATTTTGGCTCTGTATAGTATGGACGGGATTTTTTATGGAGATCGGAAATCCAATAGTTCTTTTTCAGAAATCTGATAGTTCTGTTCTGTTGAGATACACCGGATTTCTGGATTGAATCGGATATCCGGTGGGCAATGAGTGACCGGATGTCTGGTAGACACCAGATATCCGGTGAGCCAGAGACCAAATATCATTATGTGAGATATAGGAAGTAGGTGAATTTGGACACACACTTTGGAATGGTTTGTGGGTGTATGTGTGATAAGGATGTACGATGTGAGTGAAAGACATTTGATGCAACCGTGGGTTTTGAGCAAATCTTTCACGGGTCCCGATGATCCTCTCTTAATAGTGCGGTCCCTATACTCAAGAACATAAAAGAGCTACTAGATGGAGTGGCGCGCTCTGCTGCGCCTGGCCACAGTCGAGCAATTTGTATGCAATTTAGGTGGTGTGATCCTCGCATCGCTGATCTGTTGTGTTACCTCTTTTTCAACAAAGCGCATATAACTTCCTTCCCCTGAACAGAGAGAATTGCAATAAACATACAAAACTCTATATAACCAATAGCCACCGAACAACCAACTTAGAGCAAACCCTATTCCACAGTCGCACGCACCCCCACGTTGTTTTTAAAATAAATTCATGAAATAAAATTTTAAAATCGTGGTACATTTTTTATTTCAGGGATATATTTTAGATTTTTGAACATATTTTTTAAAAATTGTGAACATTTTTAATATTCATAAACATTTTCATAAATTCATATATTTTTTTTATTTTGGATTTTCAAAAAAAAATCATGAATAGTTTTAATGAAATATAAAAATTTGGCCTTGCCAGCCGAGAGGTACTTGCTGGTGGGCTACTTTGTTGTACCCGATCCAAACGAAAAAGATTATATAGAAGAGCAAAACCAGAACCAAGAGGACGAAGCGACGCAGTTCCTGTCTAAACATAGCCGGCTTCTCTGAAAAAACGTATGCCCCACCACACAAACTGATCCTAAAAATCAATCACACACCCACCATGAAGGAAATATGCCCTAGAGGCAATAATAAAGTTGTTATTTTATATTTCCTTATTCATGATAAAGATTTATTATTCATGCTAGAATTGTATTGATAGGAAACTTAAATACATGTGTGAATACATAAACAAATACCATGTCCCTAGTAAGGCTCTACTAGACTAGCTCGTTGATCAAAGATGGTTAAGGTTTCCTAACCATGGACATGTGTTGTCATTTGATAACGGGATCACATCATTAGGAGAATGATGTGATGGACAAGACCCATCCGTTAGCTTAGCATATTGATCGTTCAGTTTATTGCTATTTCTTTCTTTATGTCAAATACATATTCCTTCGACTATGAGATTATGCAACTCCCGAATACCGGAGGAATACCTTGTGTGCTATCAAACGTCACAACGTAACTGGGTGATCATAAAGATGCTTTACAGGTATCTCCAAAGGTGTTTGTTGAGTTGGCATAGATCGAGATTAGGATTTGTCACTCCGAGTATCGGAGAGGTATCTCTGGGCCCTCTCGGTAATACACATCATAAGCTTGCAAGCAAATGACTAAGGAGTTAGTCACGAAGTGATGTATTACGGAACGAGTAAAGAGACTTGCCGGTAACGAGATTGAACTAGGTATAGAGA
Organism: Thinopyrum obtusiflorum; assembly: GCA_036873465.1. Lineage (NCBI taxonomy): Eukaryota > Viridiplantae > Streptophyta > Magnoliopsida > Poales > Poaceae > Thinopyrum > Thinopyrum obtusiflorum. Next base: position 8,472 of record JAAAWM010009559.1, on the reverse strand, counting down.
TACCGACGATCGAATCTCGGGCAAGTAACATACCGATGGACAAAGGGAATTACATATGTTGTCATAACGGTTCGACCGATAAAGATCTTCATAGAATATGTAGGAGCCAATATGGGCATCCAGGTTTTGCTATTGATTATTGACCGGAGAGGTGTCTCGGTCATGTCTACATAGTTCTCGAACCCGTAGGGTCCGCACGCTTAACGTTCGTTAACCATATAGTGTTATATGAGTTATATGTTTTGGTGACCGAATGTTGTTCGGAGTCCCGGATGAGATCACAGACATGATGAGGAGTCTTGAAATGGTCGAGAGGTAAAGATTTATATATAGGATGATGGTATTTGGACACCGGAAGTGTTTCGGGATGTACCGGGAAGTAATCGGGTCACCGGAAGGGGTTCCGGGCACCCCCCCCCCCCCCCCCCCCCCCCCCCCCCCCGGCAAGTTATGGGCCTTATGGGCCAAAGGAGGGGACAGACCAGCCCACAAGGGGGCTGGTGCACCCCTTCCCTTGGTTGGCCAGCCCTAGGGAAGGAAAAGGGGGAGGACTAGCCCCTCCTGCCTTTCCCTCTCATGGGAGAAAGGAAAGGGGGGGGCACCACCCTCCCCTGCCTTTCCCCGCGCTCCAAATAAGGAAGGGGGCGCGGCTTGGGAGAGACCCCAAGTAGGATTTCCCCTACTTGGGCGCCCCCTTGGCTGCTCCTCCCACCCTCCCACCTATATATATATGTGGGAGGGGGCGCCCAGCACACAACAGACAATTGCTTAGCCGTGTGCGGCGCCCCCCTCCACCGTTTACACCCCCGGTCATATTTTCGTAGTGCTTAGGCGAAGCCCAGCGGAGATAATTTCACCATCGCTGTCACCACACCGTCGTGCTGCCGGAACTCATCCACTACCTCCCCATCTTGTTGTATCAAGAAGGCGCGGACGTCACCGAGCTAAACGTGTGCTGAACGCGGAGGTGCCGTACGTTCGGTACTCGATCATTTGGATCGTGAAGAAAGTTCGACTACATCAACCGCGTTGTCAAATGCTTCCACTTACGGTCTACAAGGGTACTTAGACACACTCTCCCCCTCGTTGTTATGCATCTCCATGGATAGAACATTGCGTGTGCGTAGAATTTTTTTGTTTTTCATGCAACATTCCCAATAGTGGTATCATGAGCCAGGTCTATGCGTAGATGATATGCACGAGTAGAACACAAAGAAGTTGTGGGTGGTGATGTTCATACTGCTTGCCACCAACGTCTTATTTTGATTCAGCGTCATTGTGGGATGAAGCGGCCCGGACCAACCTTACATGTCCACGCACATGAGACCGGTTCCACCGACTGACATGCAACTAGTTTTGCATAAAGGTGGCTGGCGGGTGTCTATTTCTCCTACTTTAGTTGAATCGAATTTGACTGTGGCCGGTCCTTGAAGAAGGTTAAAACAGCAAACTTGATAAATCACCGTTGTGGTTTTTGCCGTAGGTAAGAACGGTTCTTGCTAGAAACCCTTAGCAGCCACGCAAAACTTGCAAACAACAAAGTAGAGTACGTCTAACTTGTTTTTGCAGGGTATGTTGTGATGTGATATACGTTATTGTATGAGATGATTATGTTTTGTAATTTATCGGCAACCGGCAGGAGCCTAATGGTTGTCTCTTTATTGTATGAAATGCAAGCGCCATGTAATTGCTTTACTTTATCGCTATGCGTTAGCAATAGTTGTAGAAGCAATAGTTGGCGAGACGACCACGATGCAACGATGGAGATCAAGGTGTCGAGCCAGTGACGATGGAGATCATGACGATGATTTGGAGATGAAGATCAAAAGCACAAGATGATGATGGCGACATCATGTCACATATTTTGATTGCATGTGATCTTTATCTTTTATGTATCTTATTCTGCTTAGAACGACGGTACCATTATAAGATGATCCCTTCACTAAATTTCAAGATATAAGTGTTTTCCCCGAGTATGCACCGTTGCGAAAGTTCGTCGTTTCGAGACACCACGTGATGATCGGGTGTGATAGACTCTACGTTCACATACAACGGGTGTAAGACAGTTTTGCACTTGCAGAATACTTGGGTTAAACTTGACGAGCCTAGCATGTACAGACATGGTCTCGGAACACTAGAGACCGAAAGGTCGAATGTGAGTCATATAGTAGATATGATCAACATAGAGATGTTCACCATTGATGACTACCCCATCTCACGTGATGATCGAACATGGGTTAGTTGATTTGGATCACGTATCACCTAGATAAGTTGAGGCATGCTTATTTAAGTGGGAGTTCATTAGTAATTTGATTAATTGAACTTAATTTATCATGAACTTAGTCCTGATAGTATTTGCAAATCTATGTTGTAGATTAATAGCTCGCGATATAGCTCCCCTATTTTTGATATGTTCCTAGAGAAAAATAAGTTGAAAGATGATAGTAGCAATGATGCGGACTGGGTCCGTGATCTGAGGATTATCCTCATTGCTGCACAGAAGAATTATGTCCTTGATGCACCGCTAGGTGACAGACCTATTGCAGGAGCATATGCAGATGTTATGAACGTTTGACAAGCTCAGTATGATGACTACTTGATAGTTTAGTGCGCCATGCTTTACGGCTTAGAACCGGGACTTCAAAATGTTTTGAATGCCACGAAGCACATGAGATGTTCCAAGAGCTGAAATTGGTATTTCAGACTCATGCCCATGTCGAGAGGTATGAGACCTCTGACAAGTACTTTGCTTACAAGATGGAGGAGAATAGCTCAGCCAGTGAGCATGTGCTCAGAATGTCTGGGTACTACAATCGCTTGAATCAAGTGGGAGTTAATCTTCTAGATAAGATAGTGATTGACAAGAGTTCTCTAGTCACTATCACCAAGCTACTAGAACTTCATGATGAACTATAATGTGCAAGGGATGACGAAAACAATTCCAAAGCCCTTCGCGATGCTGAAATCGACGAAGGTATAAATCAAGAAAGAACATCAAGTCTTAATGGTTAACAAAACCACTAGTTTCAAGAAAAGGGCAAGGGACAGAAAGGGAACTTCAAGAAGAACAGCAAACAAGTTGCCGCTCCCATGAAGAAGCCCAAAGCTAGACCCAAGCCTGAAACTGAGTGCTTCTACTGCAAATGAAATGGTCACTGGAAGCGGAACTGCCCCGAATACTTGGCAGATAAGAAGGATGGCAAATTGAACAAAAATATATTTGTTATACTTGTTATTGATGTGTACTTTACTAGTGTTTATAGTAGCCCCTGGGTATTTGATACCGGTTCAGTTGCTAAGATTAGTAACTCGAAACAGGAGTTGCAAAAGGAACAGAGACTAGTTAAGGGCAAGGTGACGATGTGTGTTGGAACTGATTCCAAGGTTGATAAGATCACCATCGCATACTCCCTCTACCCTTCGGGATTAGTGTTCAACCTAAATAAATGTTATTTGGTGTTTGCGTTGAGCATGAATATGATTGGATCATGTTTATTGCAATACGGTTATTCATTTAAGTCAGAGAATAATTGTTGTTCTGCTTACATGAATAAAACCTTCTATGGGCATACACCCAATGTAAATGTTTTATTAAATATCGATCGTAATGATACACATATTCATAATATTGATGCCAAAAGATGCAAAGTTGATAATGATAGTGCAACATACTTGTGGAACTGCAGTTTTGGTCATATTGGTGTAAAGCACATGAAGAAACTCCATACAGATGGACTTTTGGAATCACTTGATTATGAATCATTTGATACTTGCGAACCATGCCTCATGGGCAAGATGACTAAAACTCCGTTCTCTGGAACAATGGAGCGAGCTGATGACTTATTGGATATAATACATATCGATGTATGCGGTCCAATGAGTATTGAAGCACGCGGCGGGTATCGTTATTTTCTGACCTTCACAGATGATTTGAGTAGGTATGGGTATATCTACTTGATGAAACACAAGTCTGAAACATTTGAAAAGTTAAAAGAATTTCAGAGTGAAGTGGAGAATCATCGTAACAAGAAAATAAAGTTTATACGATCTGATCATGGAGGCGAATATTTGAGTTATGAGTTTGGCCTTCATTTAAAACAATGTGGAATTGTTTCACAACTCACGCCACCTGGAACACCACAGCATAATGGTGTGTCCGAACGTTGTAACCGTACTTTATTAGATATGGTGTGTTCTATGATGTCTCTTACCGATTTACCACTATCATTTTGGGGTTATGCATTAGAGACAGCCGCATTCACATTACATAGGGCACCATCTAAATCCATTGAGACGACACCGTATGAACTATGGTTTGGCAAGAAACCTAAGCTGTCGTTTCTTAAAGTTTGGGGATGCGACGCTTATGTCAAAAGGCTTCAGCCTGATAAGCTTGAACCTAAATAGTAAAAGTGCGTCTTCATAGGATACCCAAAGGAAACTATTGGGTACACCTTCTACCACAAATCCGACGGCAAGATCTTTGTTGCTAAGTTTGGATCCTTTCTAGAGAAAGAGTTTCTTTCGAAAGAAGTGAGTGGGAGGAAAGTAGAACTTGATGAGGTAATTGTACCTTCTCTCAAATTGGAAAGTAGCACATCAGAGAAAACCGTTCCCGTGATGCCTACACCAACTAGAGAGGAAGCTAATGATGATGATCATGAAACTTCGGATCAAGTTACTACAAAACCTTGTAGGTCAACCAGAACACGATCCGCACCAGAGTGGTATGGTAATCCTATCTTGGAAGTCATGTTATTAGACGAAGGCGAACCTACGAACTATGAAGAAGCTATGATGAGCCCAGATTCCGACAGATGGCTTGAGGCCATGAAATCTGAGATAGGATCCATGTATGAGAACAAAGTGTGGACTTTGGTGGACTTGCCTAATGATCGGCAAGCCATAGAGAATAAATGGATCTTCAAGAAGACCGACGCTGATGGTAATGTTACTGTCTACAAATCTCGACTTGTCGCAAAAGGTTTTCGACAAGTTCAAGGGGTTGACTACGATGAGACTTTCTCACCCGTAGTGATGCTTAAGTCTGTACAAATCATGTTAGCAATTACCGCATTTTATGATTATGAAATCTGGAAAATGGACGTCAAAACTGCATTCCTTAATGGATATCTTAAAGAAGAGTTGTATATGATGCAACCAGAAGGTTTTGTCGATCCTAAAGGTGCTAACAAAGTATGCAAGCTCCAGCGATCCATCTATGGACTGGTGCAAGCATCTCGGAGTTGGAATATACGCTTTGATGAGGTGATAAAAGCATATGGTTTTATACAGACTTTCGGTGAAGCCTGTATTTACAGAAAGTGAGTGGGAGCTCTGTAGCATTTCTGATATTATATGTGGATGACATATTGTTGATTGGAAATGATATAGAATTTCTGGATAGCATAAAAGGATACTTGAATAAGAATTTTTCAATGAAAGACCTCGGTGAAGCTGCTTACATATTAGGCATCAAGATCTATAGAGATAGATCAAGACGCTTGATAAGACTTTCAATGAGTATATACCTTAATAAGATTTTGAAGGAGTTCAAAATGGATCCATCAAAGAAGGAGTTCTAGCCTGTATTGTAAGGTGTGAAATTGAGTAGGACTCAAAGCCCGACCACGGCAGAAGATAGAAAGAGAATGAAAGTCATTCCCTATGCCTCAGCCATATGTTCTATAAAGTATGCCATGCTGTGTACCAGACCTGTTGTGTGCCTTGCCATGAGTTTGGCAAGGGGATACAATAGTGATCCAGGAGTAGATCGCTGGACAACGGTCAAAATTATCCTTAGAGGACTAAGGAAATGTTTCTTGGTTATGGAGGTGATAAAGGGTTCGTCGTAAAGGCTTACGGCGATGCAAGCTTTAACATTAATCTAGATGACTCTGAGTCACAATCTGGATATGTATTGAAAGTGGGAGCAATTAGCTAGAGTAGCTCCGTGCAGAGCATTGTAGACATAGAAAATAGCAAAAAACATATGGATCTGAATGTGGCAGACCCGTTGACTAAACCTCTGTCACAAGCAAAACATGATCACACCTTAGTACTCTTTGGGTGTTAATCACATGGTGATGTGAACTAGATTAATGACTCTAATAAACTCTTTGGGTGTTTGAGGGAGTCCTGGACTAAGGGGTCCTCGGGCGTCCGGCCTGTTAGCCATGGGCCGGACTGATGGGCTTTGAAGATACGAAGACCGAAGACTGCACCCGTGTCCGGATGGGACTCTCCTTGGCATGGAAGGCAAACTTGGCGATCACATATGTAGATTCCTTTCTTTGTAACCGACCTTGTGTAACCCTAGATCCTCCCGGTGTCTATATAAACCGGAGGACATAGCCCGAAGGGGAGAGATTCATTACCATAGTCATACATGCTAGGCTTCTAGGGTTTAGCCATTACGATCTCGTGGTAGATCAACTCTTGTAATACTCATATTCATCAATATCAATCAAGCAGGACGTAGGGTATTACCTCCATCGAGAGGGCCCGAACCTGGGTAAACATCGTGTCCCTTGTCTCCTATTACCATCGACCTTAGACGCACAGTTCGGGACCCCCTACCCGAGATCCGCCGGTTTTGACACCGACATTGGTGCTTTCATTGAGAGTTCCACTGTGCCGTCCTCAAGAGGTTTGATGGCTCCTTCAATCATCCACAGCGACGCTGTCCAAGGAGAAACCTTCCTCCCCGGACAGATCTTTGTGTTCGGTGGCTTCGTATTGCGGGCCAACTCGCTGGGCCATCTAGAGCAGATCGATAGCTACGCCCCTGGCCATCAGGTCAGATTTGGAAACCTGAACTATGTCTCGAACGTCCGTGGGGACTTGATCTTCGACGGATTCGAGACCGCGGCGACAGCTCCTTGCCACCCCAATGAACATGACTTAAATCTGTCATCGGACCGCACCCAGGGGATATCTCCTGCAGCTGCTCTGGCCTTAGATCCGAAGCAGATCGCGCCATCCGAGGACGGGAAGCTCAACCCTGCCATGGAGGCTGCAGATTCCGCGGCGTTGGAGCCGCACACAGACTTAACCTCATGTGATATTTACATCACCGAAACTCCGGACTCGTCTCCGGCTATAAGTTTCGAACCATGTGCGTCCGCGGACGCCGAGCTTGATCGGTCATCGATCTTCGAATTCAGTGCCGCAGACATCTTCCAACACTCGCCCTTGGGCAATGTGCTAAACTCGTTAAAGAACCTATCCTTGGCGAGTGACTCTCAGCCGAACTATGTCCGGCTCGAGCTGGAGGCTGATGATGGAGAATTTCGCTTCCCACCCGCCACCCACTTCATAGCCACTGTCGAGGACTTAACCGACATGCTTGATTACGGCTCCGAAGACATCGACGGTATGGACGACGATGCCGACGTGGAGCAAGGCCAAAACCCGCCATTCACTGGACGTTGGACGGCCACGTCTTCGTACGACGTGTACATGGTGGACACACCTAAAGAAGCTAGCGACAATGACAAACAAGATCTAGTTGAGGATAAACCTCCGGAGACACAGTCCAAACGCCGGCGTCCTCGGCGCCGCTCTAAGTCACATCGCTCAAAAGAAAGCAACACTGGCACCGGAGAGAATAATACTCCGGACGATGCCGAAAACAATGAAGACCCTATTGAGGTAGCATCCGAACAGGAGGAGCAAGGAAACAGGCAAGTGAGCCCTGATAAATAGGCCATGCTCAACGACTCGGAGGATGGTAGCTATCATCCACTCTCCGAGGATGAGGAGAGCCTCGGCAACAAGGATTTCATCGTGCCTGAGGAACCCCTCAAGCGGGAGCGCTTCAAGCGCCAGCTAATAGCCACTGCAAGAAGCCTGAAGAAGAAGCAGCAGCAGCAGCTTCAAGCTGACCAAGACCTGCTCATTGATAGATGGACTAATGTCCTCGCAGCCGAAGAATACGGCCTCAAGCGCCCAGCCAAGAGTTACCCGAAGCGCAGATTGTTACCTCAGTTCGACAAGGAGGCGCCGAAACCCATACATCCCTCTCGTAATGCGGCCGACCGACCACCACACGGTCGGGACAGGGCGGCGGACCGATCACTACGCGGTCGGGATAAAGCGGCAACTAAAGCCGAACAGCAGCCCGCCCTACCGCCACGTAAAAATAACAAAACATCTCGGGATTATACATACGATCTTCGGCAGGACCTGGACAACAGAGCAGGATACACCAGATCGATCTACGGATCGCGAGGACGTTCCTCGACGCGCGACGATGGCTACCTATTCGGACGTGACAAACCTATTCACGCCCGGGCCGATAACCCCAGACGGACTCCATCGGAGCTACGTCGCGACGCGGCCCGATATAGAGGCGCCGCACATCCCCTTTGCTTCACTGATGAAGTAATGGACCATGAGTTCCCGGAAGGGTTTAAACCCGTTAATATCGAATCATACGACGGAACAACTGACCCCGCGTTGTGGATCGAA
>JAAAWM010009558.1:0-24970 GCA_036873465.1 Thinopyrum obtusiflorum | reverse complement strand
GCCAAGCCGGTCAAGCAACCCCTCCGCCGCCTGTCAAAGGAGAAAAGAAGAATTGTTGGTGAAGAGATAGCCCGACTCCTAGCAGTCGGCTTCATTATGGAAGTATTCTTTCCAGAGTGTCTTGCCAATCCAGTCCTTGTACTGAAGAAGAATAACAAGTGGCGCATGTGCATTGACTATACCAGCCTCAACAAAGCTTGCCCCAAGGATCCGTTTGCCTTGCCACAGATTGACCAAGTGATAGACTCCACAGCCAGATGTGAGCTGCTGAGTTTTTTGGATGCCTACTCAGGGTACCATCAGATCAAGCTGAATCCGGCTGACAGGCTGAAGACCGCCTTCATCACACCATTCGGAGCCTTCTGTTACCTGACCATGACATTCGGCTTGAGAAATGCCGGTGCCACCTTTCAGCGTTGCATGCAGAAGTGCCTCCTCAAGCAGCTCGATAGAAATGCCCACGTCTATGTAGACAATATTGTGGTGAAGACGGAGAAGCGTGGCACCCTCTTGGAAGATCTCAAAGAAACTTTTAACAATCTGCGCCGATTTCAGATCAAGCTCAGATCAAGCTCAACCCAGAGAAGTGCGTCTTTGGAGTACCAGCCGGCCAGCTCCTTGGCTTCCTGGTCTCAGAGCGCGGCATTGAGTGCAACCCTGTCAAGATCAAGGCCATAGAGAGGATGGAGATACCCACCCGACTGCGAGACGTCCAGAAGTTTACCGGCTGCTTGGCATCCATCAGCCGCTTCATCAGTCGGCTGGGCGAGAAGGCTCTCCCCCTGTACCAGCTCATGAAGAAAACTACTCACTTTGAGTGGAATGACAAGGCATACGAGGCCTTCCTCCAGCTGAAGAACATGTTGACCACACCGCCTGTCCTGGCAGCTCCGACTGCTAAAGAGCTCATGCTCCTTTACATTGCCGGAACCAGCCGGGTGGTCAGCACAATCATAGTAGTTCAGCGCCCAGAAGACGGCAAGGCACAGCCAGTCCAGAGGCCTGTGTACTATTTGAGTGAAGTGCTATCAGCCTCAAAGCAGAACTACCCCCACTACCAGAAGATGTGCTACGGCGTCTATCCGCCACCAAAAAACTCAAGCCATACTTCCAAGAGCACCCCATCACGGTTGTCTGCACCGCCCCGCTTGCTGAGATTATAGGCAACAGAGACGCATCAGGCCGAGTGGCCAAATGGGCCATCGAGTTGGCCCCCTACACCATCTTCTACCAGCCTCGCACCGCCATCAAGTCCCAAGCGCTGGCCGACTTCCTTGTCGACTGGGCCGAGACCCAGTACCTGCCGCCAGCTCCGGACTCCACTCATTGGCGAATGCCCCCCCCCCCCCCCCCCCCCCCCCCCCCCCCCCCCCCCCCCCCCCCCCCCCCCCCCCCCCCCCCCCCCCCCCCCCCCCCCCCCCCCCCCCCCCCCCCCCCCCCCCCCCCCCCCCCCCCCCCCCCCCCCCCCCCCCCCCCCCCCCCCCCCCCCCCCCCCCCCCCCCCCCCCCCCCCCCCCCCCCCCCCCCCCCCCCCCCCCCCCCCCCCCCCCCCCCCCCCCCCCCCCCCCCCCCCCCCCCCCCCCCCCCCCCCCCCCCCCCCCCCCCCCCCCCCCCCCCCCCCCCCCCCCCCCCCCCCCCCCCCCCCCCCCCCCCCCCCCCCCCCCCCCCCCCCCCCCCCCCCCCCCCCCCCCCCCCCCCCCCCCCCCCCCCCCCCCCCCCCCCCCCCCCCCCCCCCCCCCCCCCCCCCCCCCCCCCCCCCCCCCCCCCCCCCCCCCCCCCCCCCCCCCCCCCCCCCCCCCCCCCCCCCCCCCCCCCCCCCCCCCCCCCCCCCCCCCCCCCCCCCCCCCCCCCCCCCCCCCCCCCCCCCCCCCCCCCCCCCCCCCCCCCCCCCCCCCCCCCCCCCCCCCCCCCCCCCCCCCCCCCCCCCCCCCCCCCCCCCCCCCCCCCCCCCCCCCCCCCCCCCCCCCCCCCCCCCCCCCCCCCCCCCCCCCCCCCCCCCCCCCCCCCCCCCCCCCCCCCCCCCCCCCCCCCCCCCCCCCCCCCCCCCCCCCCCCCCCCCCCCCCCCCCCCCCCCCCCCCCCCCCCCCCCCCCCCCCCCCCCCCCCCCCCCCCCCCCCCCCCCCCCCCCCCCCCCCCCCCCCCCCCCCCCCCCCCCCCCCCCCCCCCCCCCCCCCCCCCCCCCCCCCCCCCCCCCCCCCCCCCCCCCCCCCCCCCCCCCCCCCCCCCCCCCCCCCCCCCCCCCCCCCCCCCCCCCCCCCCCCCCCCCCCCCCCCCCCCCCCCCCCCCCCCCCCCCCCCCCCCCCTCAAGAAATGCAAGGGGTGCCAAAAATTCAGCTCCAAGCAACATCTACCGGCTTCTGCACTCAAGACCATCCCCCTTACTTGGCCCTTCACCGTCTGGGGGTTGGACATGGTGGGCCCATTCAAGACAGGACGCGGTGGCATGACTCATCTGCTTGTCGCCGTGGACAAATTCACCAAGTGGATTGAAGCAAAACCAATCAAGAAACTAAATGGTCCGACTGCTGTGACCTTCATCGCAGATATCACCGTCCGGTACGGTGTACCACACAGCATCATCACCGACAATGGCACTAACTTTGCCAAAGGCGCCTTGGCCCGTTTCTGCACGACACAGGGCATCCGACTGGACTTAGCGTCCGTTGCCCATCCGCAGTCAAACGGCCAAGTCGAGTGAGCAAACGGCCTCATCTTATCCGGCATCAAGCCCCGACTGGTCGATCCACTGGAGCGCTCGGCCGGCTACTGGATCGACGAGCTACCGGCCGTCCTCTGGAGCCTCCACACCACTCCGAATAAATCGACCGGTTTCACTCCCTTCTTCCTCGTGTACGGGGCCGAGGCCGTCATCCCAACGGACATCGAGTTTGACTCGCCTCGCGTCACCATGTACACGGAGGCGGAGGCAAAGGAAGCACGAGAAGACGGTGTCGATCTGCTGGAAGAGGGCCAGCTGTTAGCACTCAGCTGGTCCGCCATCTACCAGCAGAGCCTGCGCCGCTACCACAATTGGAAGGTCAAGCCACGATCCTTCCAAGAGGGAGACCATGTGCTCCGGCTGATCCAGCGAACAGCCGGCCAGCACAAGCTCTCGGCCCCTTGGGAAGGCCCCTTCATCATCAGCAAAGCCTTGGGCAACGACTCCTATTACCTCATCAACGCGCAGAAGCCCAGGGCACGCAAGAGGGACGATTCCGGCAAGGAAACAGAGCGCCCATGGAACGCAAATCTCCTCCGAAGATTTTACAGTTAAATACAGTATGTACCATGCTACCTTTTGTACTAAGGGCAAAGACACCGGGTCCCTCGAGGAGCACTCGGGGGCTACCTTTCTTATCTATATGATAAGTTTCGTGCCTATGAATGTGTTATTTCATTCCTCCGCCCGGCACCGGGTCCGACCAGTCGGCCCGGGGGCTTGCCGCCTTGTACTATGTCAGCGCTACCTGCAGTCGGACAAGTAGTGTGTCGGCATCTAAGCCCACCCTTGCCATAAGCCGCAGCTCGCAGAGCGACTAGCTGGCTGGCAAGAGTCAAAGGCAGGAAATGGTGCCCACATGAAAAATGGCTAAGGACGAAAGCACTCACATAGGCCAAGTCAGCCTCCTCACCCCGCCATCCGGCTGCTGAGCAGCCGGACGGCCGGCCTCTCACTTAAATTGCTACGTTCTAAGCGGCCAAAGTACTTGTCTTCCCAAAATGGCCAAGTACTTGACCCGGCCAGCAGACCGAAGAGCGGCTGTCTGGCCGGCAAGGCGGCAGCCAAGGGAAGACGGCAAAGGAAAAAGCCAAAAGAACAGAAAGCAAGACAAGTCAGAGCTCGGCAGAGCACAACCTGTGCGAGAATTAAATTACATAGCAAGAGGCCCTTGGCCAGCATTCAACAAGTTTGAATACACCCCCAGCGGGTGGAACTGTGTGAATTTAACAAGTTTGTTCTAAAGATTACAAAAGCAGGAAAAGGTAAGATAAATTGGCAGCCTAGGCCAAAGGAGTAGCAGGCGAGTCTTGCAGGTTGGTGGAGTCGGCGGCGCCGGCTGGTGAAGTGGCCATCTGGTGAGTCTCGGCTTGGTCGCCTTCAGCAGCAGTCGGTGCGCTTGCACGCGGCTCGTTGCTCGAGGCCCGATCAAGCTGAGGCTGGGCGTCCGCTCCACCCTCCGGTGCATCGCCTTCACCATCCTCATCTTCCTCATCCTCGCCTTCATCGCTTGAGGTGATTTCTTCCACCGAGTCCTCGCCGTCATCCGGGTTCAGCCCGAACCAGTTCATCGGCACCTCGGCACCCTCCTCGTCCAGCTCGGGGAAGAAGACACCGGTGTCGGTGTACTCGGCGATCGCCACCGCACGACGGGTGAGCGCAGGCCCCGCTGCCACCAACTCTTCCATGGCCTCCTGCCAGAACGTGGCCAACTGGGCTAGGTTCAGCCCAGGATACCACGCCTTGACGAACTCCAAGGCTCTTCGGGCGCCTGCCCGAGCAGAGGAGCCCCTCCAAGCCTCGAAGTGGCCGATTGCCGCCTCCAACCAGTCGGCGGTCCGACTGGGGGTGCAGGGAGCTTGGCCGCCTGGCCAGAGGACGGAAACCAGCTGAGACCCGGCACGCTGAAGGCGGCAGAGCAGACGGTGAACAGGCTGCAAACGCGTCCTGACGGCCAGGAGCTGCTTGTTCATATTTCGAGGTGTGTCGGGCGGGATCTCCACTCCTTCCCTCCTACGCTGGTTGCGCCACGCCTCAATGGCCTGGCTGACGGCGACAGCATGACCAGGAAAGAAGTCTACGCAAAAGAAAAACAAAGATCAGAAATCGAAAGCCAACTCCCGAAGCAGTCGGCAGCTATTCCAAAGAAAGAAGTTTACCGTCGATCTTGTCCTCAATCTCGCCGCAGCCAGCGGTGAGGATCGCCTCCTTCTCTTCCGCCATGGTTTCTTCTGGCCAACTGCTTTGGAGGACGCGAAGGATCCGGTCAAGAAATGCAAGGGGTGCCAACCCCCCCCCCCCCCCCCCCCCCCCCCCCCCCCCCCCCCCCCCCCCCCCCCCCCCCCCCCCTTGTGCTGGTCCGCCAACTTCTTGGCCAGACAGTCGCGCTCCTAGGCCGCCTTGCTGCACTCCTCCTCCTTGGCGCGCAGCACGGTCTGGACTTCGCCCAGGCGCTACTGCAGTGTGGCGTTGGATCCTGCAAAAATGAGAAAGAGAAGACAATCAACAAAGTTGACCAAAAAGAAAAGTGGTTGCCAGAAGATCCGGCCCGACTGCTCAGCAGTCGGCCCGAATCTCGGGGGCTACACCCAGCGGGTGCGCTGACGCACCCTCGCGAGGAAGAAGACGGAATGCTTACTTCGGCTCTCGGTCAGGTCGGCGGTCCGCTTAGCCAGCTCCTGGGCCTGGGAGTTGAAGGCGGCTGCGCGGATGTTGTGGTAGTCCTGCAACGAAGACAAAAGAAGAGAAAACAAGTGAGCACTCGGAACTTACCTTAAAGTTCTGAGCCACCTGCTCAGCAGCCGGCCCGGAACTCGGGGGCTACACCCAGTGGGTGCACTGGCACGCCCCCACGGAAGATTGCAAGAATCAAAAACAAAGCAAAGAAGCGTACCCGGACGGCCGCTCGCGTCGCCAAGAACGCCTTCGTATACTGCTGGAGGGCGGTGCCTTGGGCCTGGACGTCCTGCGCGGCCTTGTTCAGCATGCCCGTCCCGCCCCCAAGCGTCCATTCTGGTGGGGCGGCACTGGTGGCCTCTACATCTGGGGCCGACGAGCTTGCGGCCCCGATCTCCTGTGCCCGTGGCGCCGAGGCCGCCTTCGCCGCACGCCGGCGCCCCGAAGGACGGACCACGGGGGTCGCCCCCACCAACAGCTCGCCACTGACCGGTGGCACCAGTGGCACATCAGACCGACTGCCTCGGGCCTCGGCAGTCGGCGCTTGCGGGGGCACCTCCGCCCCCAGGACGATGGCGTCACCTCCTCTCCTCTCCACGACCGGCTGATCATTGCCGGCTCCTCCAGTCGGCGCCGGGATCTCTGGCGCTGGTGGCACTACGCGCAGCGGGATGACGAGTTGCGGAGTCCGGCCGCATGCGGCCTCTTCCGCTTGCACCATGGCGGCCGCGTCCGCCTGGGCCTTGGCTGCGGCGTCCGCCTGGACCTTGGTCGCAGCGTCGGCTTGAGCCTTGGCCGCCGCATCCGCGTCCGCTTGCGCCGCCTTGGTTGCCTCTGCTTTCTGCCGCTCCGCCTCCTCTCGCTCCTCGCGCGCCTCCCGCGTGTTCCTCTCCATTGCCTCCTGGAGGTCAGCGAGCGGGTCCACGCCCCCCCCCCCCCCCCCCCCCCCCCCCCCCCCCCCCCCCCCCCCCCCCCCCCCCCCCCCCCCCCCCCCCCCCCCCCCCCCCCCCCCCCCCCCCCCCCCCCCCCCCCCCCCCCCCCCCCCCCCCCCCCCCCCCCCCCCCCCCCCCCCCCCCCCCCCCCCCCCCCCCCCCCCCCCCCCCCCCCCCCCCCCCCCCCCCCCCCCCCCCCCCCCCCCCCCCCCCCCCCCCCCCCCCCCCCCCCCCCCCCCCCCCCCCCCCCCCCCCCCCCCCCCCCCCCCCCCCCCCCCCCCCCCCCCCCCCCCCCCCCCCCCCCCCCCCCCCCCCCCCCCCCCCCCCCCCCCCCCCCCCCCCCCCCCCCCCCCCCCCCCCCCCCCCCCCCCCCCCCCCCCCCCCCCCCCCCCCCCCCCCCCCCCCCCCCCCCCCCCCCCCCCCCCCCCCCCCCCCCCCCCCCCCCCCCCCCCCCCCCCCCCCCCCCCCCCCCCCCCCCCCCCCCCCCCCCCCCCCCCCCCCCCCCCCCCCCCCCCCCCCCCCCCCCCCCCCCCCCCCCCCCCCCCCCCCCCCCCCCCCCCCCCCCCCCCCCCCCCCCCCCCCCCCCCCCCCCCCCCCCCCCCCCCCCCCCCCCCCCCCCCCCCCCCCCCCCCCCCCCCCCCCCCGAGGCGGCGGCGGTGGACACTTGGCGGCGTCTGATTGGTGGTGGTGGGATCCGGACGTTGTCCGGCTCCGTCCGGACACGTCCGGCGGCGGCGGAGACGGATTTTTTTAGGGTTTCGGGGAGGGGGATCCGAGATTTTCGAGGAGGACCTATTTATAGGCATAGAGGGAGCTAGGAGAGTCCAAATGAGGAGCGGTTTTCGGCCACGCGATCGTGATCAAACGCTCTAGATGATGGAGAAGGCTTAGGTGGATTTTGGGCCAAATTGGAGGGGTGTTGGGCTGCAACACACACGAGGCCTTATCGGTCCCTCGGTTGACCGTTGGAGTATCAAACGAAGTCCAAATGATACGAAACTTGACAGGCGGTCTACCGGTAGTAAACCAAGGCCGCTTGGCAAGTCTCGGTCCAATCCGGAAATGTTTAATCCCCACACACGAAAGAAAGCTGGAAATGACCACCGGAGGAGAACGAAGCGCCGGAATGCAAAACGGACAACAGGGAAAATGCTCGAACGCATGGGACGAACACGTATGAAAATGCAATGCACATGATGACATGATATGAGATGCATGACAATGATAACAACACACGGAGAGACCCCCCCCCCCCCCCCCCCCCCCCCCCCCCCCCCCCCCCCCCCCCCCCCCCCCCCCCCCCCCCCCCCCCCCCCCCCCCCCCCCCCCCCCCCCCCCCCCCCCCCCCCCCCCCCCCCCCCCCCCCCCCCCCCCCCCCCCCCCCCCCCCCCCCCCCCCCCCCCCCCCCCCCCCCCCCCCCCCCCCCCCCCCCCCCCCACTAGACTAGGTGCCGGACGCGGCTTTTCATTTGCTTTCCGTAGTTGGCTCGCTTTTTCCTTAATCGAAGTTTGCTTCTGGTGTTCCTTGCTGATTCGATTCCCGCGCCTCTTACCTCTTTTTCTGACTCTGGTTCGCTCGTGTTCTCTCTCTCGCATATCTCGCGAGGGGGCTAGGCAGGTGCCCTCGCGAGTGTTTTTCTTCTCTCTGCCTTCTCGCGAGCCACCCTTGTTCGAGCCCAGAAGCTGGCGCCTCTCTCCTAGTCCGTGCCCCTCGGGTACCGCGATACAAAGCGCCAGGTCAAGGCTTGGGTGAACGACAAATCTCCTAGTGAACTCCCTAATGAATTTCTTGCAGTTCCTGGGCAATCGCAGACCACTCGGTCAAGATGGACACAAGGAAATAAACGCCTCGTAAGGAGGAGGGCGCCCCGGATGTACCAGGCTAAGTTATCTTTGCGCAAAATAGCAACACGGCACTGAAACAACAAGCGTAGCATAATGGTTAATAAGTTATGGTTCGATACACGCCCCTCTGGGCCCATGCTGGTTTCATTTTGATGCAGGAAGAAAAAGAGGAACATAACAAAAGCGGCGCTCGCCCCTACAGCAGCCGACCCCCCCCCCCCCCCCCCCCCCCCCCCCCCCCCCCCCCCCCCCCCCCCCCCCCCCCCCCCCCCCCCCCCCCCCCCCCCCCCCCCCCCCCCCCCCCCCCCCCCCCCCCCCCCCCCCCCCCCCCCCCCCCCCCCCCCCCCCCCCCCCCCCCCCCCCCCCCCCCCCCCCCCCCCCCCCCCCCCCCCCCCCCCCCCCCCCCCCCCCCCCCCCCCCCCCCCCCCCCCCCCCCCCCCCCCCCCCCCCCCCCCCCCCCCCCCCCCCCCCCCCCCCCCCCCCCCCCCCCCCCCCCCCCCCCCCCCCCCCCCCCCCCCCCCCCCCCCCCCCCCCCCCCCCCCCCCCCCCCCCCCCCCCCCCCCCCCCCCCCCCCCCCCCCCCCCCCCCCCCCCCCCCCCCCCCCCCCCCCCCCCCCCCCCCCCCCCCCCCCCCCCCCCCCCCCCCCCCCCCCCCCCCCCCCCCCCCCCCCCCCCCCCCCCCCCCCCCCCCCCCCCCCCCCCCCCCCCCCCCCCCCCCCCCCCCCCCCCCCCCCCCCCCCCCCCCCCCCCCCCCCCCCCCCCCCCCCCCCCCCCCCCCCCCCCCCCCCCCCCCCCCCCCCCCCCCCCCCCCCCCCCCCCCCCCCCCCCCCCCCCCCCCCCCCCCCCCCCCCCCCCCCCCCCCCCCCCCCCCCCCCCCCCCCCCCCCCCCCCCCCCCCCCCCCCCCCCCCCCCCCCCCCCCCCCCCCCCCCCCCCCCCCCCCCCCCCCCCCCCCCCCCCCCCCCCCCCCCCCCCCCCCCCCCCCCCCCCCCCCCCCCCCCCCCCCCCCCCCCCCCCCCCCCCCCCCCCCCCCCCCCCCCCCCCCCCCCCCCCCCCCCCCCCCCCCCCCCCCCCCCCCCCCCCCCCCCCCCCCCCCCCCCCCCCCCCCCCCCCCCCCCCCCCCCCCCCCCCCCCCCCCCCCCCCCCCCCCCCCCCCCCCCCCCCCCCCCCCCCCCCCCCCCCCCCCCCCCCCCCCCCCCCCCCCCCCCCCCCCCCCCCCCCCCCCCCCCCCCCCCCCCCCCCCCCCCCCCCCCCCCCCCCCCCCCCCCCCCCCCCCCCCCCCCCCCCCCCCCCCCCCCCCCCCCCCCCCCCCCCCCCCCCCCCCCCCCCCCCCCCCCCCCCCCCCCCCCCCCCCCCCCCCCCCCCCCCCCCCCCCCCCCCCCCCCCCCCCCCCCCCCCCCCCCCCCCCCCCCCCCCCCCCCCCCCCCCCCCCCCCCCCCCCCCCCCCCCCCCCCCCCCCCCCCCCCCCCCCCCCCCCCCCCCCCCCCCCCCCCCCCCCCCCCCCCCCCCCCCCCCCCCCCCCCCCCCCCCCCCCCCCCCCCCCCCCCCCCCCCCCCCCCCCCCCCCCCCCCCCCCCCCCCCCCCCCCCCCCCCCCCCCCCCCCCCCCCCCCCCCCCCCCCCCCCCCCCCCCCCCCCCCCCCCCCCCCCCCCCCCCCCCCCCCCCCCCCCCCCCCCCCCCCCCCCCCCCCCCCCCCCCCCCCCCCCCCCCCCCCCCCCCCCCCCCCCCCCCCCCCCCCCCCCCCCCCCCCCCCCCCCCCCCCCCCCCCCCCCCCCCCCCCCCCCCCCCCCCCCCCCCCCCCCCCCCCCCCCCCCCCCCCCCCCCCCCCCCCCCCCCCCCCCCCCCCCCCCCCCCCCCCCCCCCCCCCCCCCCCCCCCCCCCCCCCCCCCCCCCCCCCCCCCCCCCCCCCCCCCCCCCCCCCCCCCCCCCCCCCCCCCCCCCCCCCCCCCCCCCCCCCCCCCCCCCCCCCCCCCCCCCCCCCCCCCCCCCCCCCCCCCCCCCCCCCCCCCCCCCCCCCCCCCCCCCCCCCCCCCCCCCCCCCCCCCCCCCCCCCCCCCCCCCCCCCCCCCCCCCCCCCCCCCCCCCCCCCCCCCCCCCCCCCCCCCCCCCCCCCCCCCCCCCCCCCCCCCCCCCCCCCCCCCCCCCCCCCCCCCCCCCCCCCCCCCCCCCCCCCCCCCCCCCCCCCCCCCCCCCCCCCCCCCCCCCCCCCCCCCCCCCCCCCCCCCCCCCCCCCCCCCCCCCCCCCCCCCCCCCCCCCCCCCCCCCCCCCCCCCCCCCCCCCCCCCCCCCCCCCCCCCCCCCCCCCCCCCCCCCCCCCCCCCCCCCCCCCCCCCCCCCCCCCCCCCCCCCCCCCCCCCCCCCCCCCCCCCCCCCCCCCCCCCCCCCCCCCCCCCCCCCCCCCCCCCCCCCCCCCCCCCCCCCCCCCCCCCCCCCCCCCCCCCCCCCCCCCCCCCCCCCCCCCCCCCCCCCCCCCCCCCCCCCCCCCCCCCCCCCCCCCCCCCCCCCCCCCCCCCCCCCCCCCCCCCCCCCCCCCCCCCCCCCCCCCCCCCCCCCCCCCCCCCCCCCCCCCCCCCCCCCCCCCCCCCCCCCCCCCCCCCCCCCCCCCCCCCCCCCCCCCCCCCCCCCCCCCCCCCCCCCCCCCCCCCCCCCCCCCCCCCCCCCCCCCCCCCCCCCCCCCCCCCCCCCCCCCCCCCCCCCCCCCCCCCCCCCCCCCCCCCCCCCCCCCCCCCCCCCCCCCCCCCCCCCCCCCCCCCCCCCCCCCCCCCCCCCCCCCCCCCCCCCCCCCCCCCCCCCCCCCCCCCCCCCCCCCCCCCCCCCCCCCCCCCCCCCCCCCCCCCCCCCCCCCCCCCCCCCCCCCCCCCCCCCCCCCCCCCCCCCCCCCCCCCCCCCCCCCCCCCCCCCCCCCCCCCCCCCCCCCCCCCCCCCCCCCCCCCCCCCCCCCCCCCCCCCCCCCCCCCCCCCCCCCCCCCCCCCCCCCCCCCCCCCCCCCCCCCCCCCCCCCCCCCCCCCCCCCCCCCCCCCCCCCCCCCCCCCCCCCCCCCCCCCCCCCCCCCCCCCCCCCCCCCCCCCCCCCCCCCCCCCCCCCCCCCCCCCCCCCCCCCCCCCCCCCCCCCCCCCCCCCCCCCCCCCCCCCCCCCCCCCCCCCCCCCCCCCCCCCCCCCCCCCCCCCCCCCCCCCCCCCCCCCCCCCCCCCCCCCCCCCCCCCCCCCCCCCCCCCCCCCCCCCCCCCCCCCCCCCCCCCCCCCCCCCCCCCCCCCCCCCCCCCCCCCCCCCCCCCCCCCCCCCCCCCCCCCCCCCCCCCCCCCCCCCCCCCCCCCCCCCCCCCCCCCCCCCCCCCCCCCCCCCCCCCCCCCCCCCCCCCCCCCCCCCCCCCCCCCCCCCCCCCCCCCCCCCCCCCCCCCCCCCCCCCCCCCCCCCCCCCCCCCCCCCCCCCCCCCCCCCCCCCCCCCCCCCCCCCCCCCCCCCCCCCCCCCCCCCCCCCCCCCCCCCCCCCCCCCCCCCCCCCCCCCCCCCCCCCCCCCCCCCCCCCCCCCCCCCCCCCCCCCCCCCCCCCCCCCCCCCCCCCCCCCCCCCCCCCCCCCCCCCCCCCCCCCCCCCCCCCCCCCCCCCCCCCCCCCCCCCCCCCCCCCCCCCCCCCCCCCCCCCCCCCCCCCCCCCCCCCCCCCCCCCCCCCCCCCCCCCCCCCCCCCCCCCCCCCCCCCCCCCCCCCCCCCCCCCCCCCCCCCCCCCCCCCCCCCCCCCCCCCCCCCCCCCCCCCCCCCCCCCCCCCCCCCCCCCCCCCCCCCCCCCCCCCCCCCCCCCCCCCCCCCCCCCCCCCCCCCCCCCCCCCCCCCCCCCCCCCCCCCCCCCCCCCCCCCCCCCCCCCCCCCCCCCCCCCCCCCCCCCCCCCCCCCCCCCCCCCCCCCCCCCCCCCCCCCCCCCCCCCCCCCCCCCCCCCCCCCCCCCCCCCCCCCCCCCCCCCCCCCCCCCCCCCCCCCCCCCCCCCCCCCCCCCCCCCCCCCCCCCCCCCCCCCCCCCCCCCCCCCCCCCCCCCCCCCCCCCCCCCCCCCCCCCCCCCCCCCCCCCCCCCCCCCCCCCCCCCCCCCCCCCCCCCCCCCCCCCCCCCCCCCCCCCCCCCCCCCCCCCCCCCCCCCCCCCCCCCCCCCCCCCCCCCCCCCCCCCCCCCCCCCCCCCCCCCCCCCCCCCCCCCCCCCCCCCCCCCCCCCCCCCCCCCCCCCCCCCCCCCCCCCCCCCCCCCCCCCCCCCCCCCCCCCCCCCCCCCCCCCCCCCCCCCCCCCCCCCCCCCCCCCCCCCCCCCCCCCCCCCCCCCCCCCCCCCCCCCCCCCCCCCCCCCCCCCCCCCCCCCCCCCCCCCCCCCCCCCCCCCCCCCCCCCCCCCCCCCCCCCCCCCCCCCCCCCCCCCCCCCCCCCCCCCCCCCCCCCCCCCCCCCCCCCCCCCCCCCCCCCCCCCCCCCCCCCCCCCCCCCCCCCCCCCCCCCCCCCCCCCCCCCCCCCCCCCCCCCCCCCCCCCCCCCCCCCCCCCCCCCCCCCCCCCCCCCCCCCCCCCCCCCCCCCCCCCCCCCCCCCCCCCCCCCCCCCCCCCCCCCCCCCCCCCCCCCCCCCCCCCCCCCCCCCCCCCCCCCCCCCCCCCCCCCCCCCCCCCCCCCCCCCCCCCCCCCCCCCCCCCCCCCCCCCCCCCCCCCCCCCCCCCCCCCCCCCCCCCCCCCCCCCCCCCCCCCCCCCCCCCCCCCCCCCCCCCCCCCCCCCCCCCCCCCCCCCCCCCCCCCCCCCCCCCCCCCCCCCCCCCCCCCCCCCCCCCCCCCCCCCCCCCCCCCCCCCCCCCCCCCCCCCCCCCCCCCCCCCCCCCCCCCCCCCCCCCCCCCCCCCCCCCCCCCCCCCCCCCCCCCCCCCCCCCCCCCCCCCCCCCCCCCCCCCCCCCCCCCCCCCCCCCCCCCCCCCCCCCCCCCCCCCCCCCCCCCCCCCCCCCCCCCCCCCCCCCCCCCCCCCCCCCCCCCCCCCCCCCCCCCCCCCCCCCCCCCCCCCCCCCCCCCCCCCCCCCCCCCCCCCCCCCCCCCCCCCCCCCCCCCCCCCCCCCCCCCCCCCCCCCCCCCCCCCCCCCCCCCCCCCCCCCCCCCCCCCCCCCCCCCCCCCCCCCCCCCCCCCCCCCCCCCCCCCCCCCCCCCCCCCCCCCCCCCCCCCCCCCCCCCCCCCCCCCCCCCCCCCCCCCCCCCCCCCCCCCCCCCCCCCCCCCCCCCCCCCCCCCCCCCCCCCCCCCCCCCCCCCCCCCCCCCCCCCCCCCCCCCCCCCCCCCCCCCCCCCCCCCCCCCCCCCCCCCCCCCCCCCCCCCCCCCCCCCCCCCCCCCCCCCCCCCCCCCCCCCCCCCCCCCCCCCCCCCCCCCCCCCCCCCCCCCCCCCCCCCCCCCCCCCCCCCCCCCCCCCCCCCCCCCCCCCCCCCCCCCCCCCCCCCCCCCCCCCCCCCCCCCCCCCCCCCCCCCCCCCCCCCCCCCCCCCCCCCCCCCCCCCCCCCCCCCCCCCCCCCCCCCCCCCCCCCCCCCCCCCCCCCCCCCCCCCCCCCCCCCCCCCCCCCCCCCCCCCCCCCCCCCCCCCCCCCCCCCCCCCCCCCCCCCCCCCCCCCCCCCCCCCCCCCCCCCCCCCCCCCCCCCCCCCCCCCCCCCCCCCCCCCCCCCCCCCCCCCCCCCCCCCCCCCCCCCCCCCCCCCCCCCCCCCCCCCCCCCCCCCCCCCCCCCCCCCCCCCCCCCCCCCCCCCCCCCCCCCCCCCCCCCCCCCCCCCCCCCCCCCCCCCCCCCCCCCCCCCCCCCCCCCCCCCCCCCCCCCCCCCCCCCCCCCCCCCCCCCCCCCCCCCCCCCCCCCCCCCCCCCCCCCCCCCCCCCCCCCCCCCCCCCCCCCCCCCCCCCCCCCCCCCCCCCCCCCCCCCCCCCCCCCCCCCCCCCCCCCCCCCCCCCCCCCCCCCCCCCCCCCCCCCCCCCCCCCCCCCCCCCCCCCCCCCCCCCCCCCCCCCCCCCCCCCCCCCCCCCCCCCCCCCCCCCCCCCCCCCCCCCCCCCCCCCCCCCCCCCCCCCCCCCCCCCCCCCCCCCCCCCCCCCCCCCCCCCCCCCCCCCCCCCCCCCCCCCCCCCCCCCCCCCCCCCCCCCCCCCCCCCCCCCCCCCCCCCCCCCCCCCCCCCCCCCCCCCCCCCCCCCCCCCCCCCCCCCCCCCCCCCCCCCCCCCCCCCCCCCCCCCCCCCCCCCCCCCCCCCCCCCCCCCCCCCCCCCCCCCCCCCCCCCCCCCCCCCCCCCCCCCCCCCCCCCCCCCCCCCCCCCCCCCCCCCCCCCCCCCCCCCCCCCCCCCCCCCCCCCCCCCCCCCCCCCCCCCCCCCCCCCCCCCCCCCCCCCCCCCCCCCCCCCCCCCCCCCCCCCCCCCCTCGAACGGCATCATGCTGTGAAGGAATGACAGCCCGAGGTCGATGATGTCGTCCACAATGTGGACACACAGATGCACCATGATGTCAAAGAATGCGGGCGGGATTTTGACATATGCTTCATCGTCATCGTCATCTTCCCTCATCGGGTTGTTGTACTGGTCGTAGTCTTCCTCGTTAGCGACTACATCCATTTCGACGATGCTCCTTTTGCCTCTCCTCACGACAACACGGCTCAGATTGCTCGGATCAGTTATGAAGAAGCATTGTGTCACGTGCTTAGCGTGTACCCATGGCCCAGTTTTGGCGATGACGTTCATGGTAGCTGCGCTCTTCGCGTTGGGTATAGACATGGTAGTGAAATATCAGTTTTCTCTTTCGACTGCCTTAGGCCATCTGACACATAACATCATCGCACTGTGCAGTCCGGCATAGTCAAGCTCCAAGATCTCTTCGACCCTTCTGTAGAATCTTTTAGTTGCGTCGTTGTCGCCGGTCATGCATTTCATCGTCACCCCTGAGTTCTGGTAATCAATGTATATGTCTTTGGCCTCCGTGTAGAACGTGTATCCGTTGATATTGTATGCCTGATTTGTCATGAGGTTGTCCACGGAGCCATGTGCTAAGGCGCATATCCGCAATCCGTCTGCACTGCCCTCTTCTGGGGGATTAGCAAGAACATGCTCTTTGAACCAACACAAGAAAGTGGAGTTGTGCTCTCTAGTAACTTTGGCATCCGTCTTGTTTAGCCCCTTGTCATGGTAGTTCTTTGCGGTGCTTTCTTTTTGCAGTGCCATGAAAGGATCTACCAGGTCTAGGTGCTGTAGCACTACTAAGTTTGCTACGTCCAAGTTGTTGCGTCGACCCAAGTGGTGCACATGCAATTCCCTATGGCTGTTCGTGTGACCTTCTCCTCCGAGCCTCCCAAGGTGCTTGTTGACGGGCAAACCAACAACAGGGTTTTTGCCACCTAGATAAATCTCGCAAAAGGAGATGCACTCTTGAGTCAGATAGCTCTGCACGATGCTTCCATCCGGCGGGACATGTTACAAATGAATCCTTTGATAACCCCATCCTCTCGAACGGCATCATGCTGTGAAGGAATGACAGCCCGAGGTCGATGATGTCGTCCACAATGTGGACACACAGATGCACCATGATGTCAAAGAATGCGGGCGGGAAGTAAATCTCAAGCTCATTTAGTATGACAATGATCTCTTCCTGTAGCCTTCGGAGCTGCTTCACACTGATCAACTTTCGAGAGATAATGTCAAAAAAGTTGCAGAGACCAGTAAGCGTCTCACGGACGTGCTTGTCCATTATCCCTCTAAGGGCAATCGGAAGGATCTGCGTCATCATCATGTGACAGTCATGACACTTCATCCCGCTGAACCTTTTCTTCTTGGTCTCTAGAAATCTGCTTATCTTCCCACACTAACCGGAACTAACTTTGATTCTAGTAAGACACTTGAAGAATTGATCGATCTCTTTCGGACTTAAGGAGAAGCAAGAAGGGGGCAATAATTCTCTTCCCCCCCCCCCCCCCCCCCCCCCCCCCCCCCCCCCCCCCCCCCCCCCCCCCCCCCCCCCCCCCCCCCCCCCCCCCCCCCCCCCCCCCCCCCCCCCCCCCCCCCCCCCCCCCCCCCCCCCCCCCCCCCCCCCCCCCCCCCCCCCCCCCCCCCCCCCCCCCCCCCCCCCCCCCCCCCCCCCCCCCCCCCCCCCCCCCCCCCCCCCCCCCCCCCCCCCCCCCCCCCCCCCCCCCCCCCCCCCCCCCCCCCCCCCCCCCCCCCCCCCCCCCCCCCCCCCCCCCCCCCCCCCCCCCCCCCCCCCCCCCCCCCCCCCCCCCCCCCCCCCCCCCCCCCCCCCCCCCCCCCCCCCCCCCCCCCCCCCCCCCCCCCCCCCCCCCCCCCCCCCCCCCCCCCCCCCCCCCCCCCCCCCCCCCCCCCCCCCCCCCCCCCCCCCCCCCCCCCCCCCCCCCCCCCCCCCCCCCCCCCCCCCCCCCCCCCCCCCCCCCCCCCCCCCCCCCCCCCCCCCCCCCCCCCCCCCCCCCCCCCCCCCCCCCCCCCCCCCCCCCCCCCCCCCCCCCCCCCCCCCCCCCCCCCCCCCCCCCCCCCCCCCCCCCCCCCCCCCCCCCCCCCCCCCCCCCCCCCCCCCCCCCCCCCCCCCCCCCCCCCCCCCCCCCCCCCCCCCCCCCCCCCCCCCCCCCCCCCCCCCCCCCCCCCCCCCCCCCCCCCCCCCCCCCCCCCCCCCCCCCCCCCCCCCCCCCCCCCCCCCCCCCCCCCCCCCCCCCCCCCCCCCCCCCCCCCCCCCCCCCCCCCCCCCCCCCCCCCCCCCCCCCCCCCCCCCCCCCCCCCCCCCCCCCCCCCCCCCCCCCCCCCCCCCCCCCCCCCCCCCCCCCCCCCCCCCCCCCCCCCCCCCCCCCCCCCCCCCCCCCCCCCCCCCCCCCCCCCCCCCCCCCCCCCCCCCCCCCCCCCCCCCCCCCCCCCCCCCCCCCCCCCCCCCCCCCCCCCCCCCCCCCCCCCCCCCCCCCCCCCCCCCCCCCCCCCCCCCCCCCCCCCCCCCCCCCCCCCCCCCCCCCCCCCCCCCCCCCCCCCCCCCCCCCCCCCCCCCCCCCCCCCCCCCCCCCCCCCCCCCCCCCCCCCCCCCCCCCCCCCCCCCCCCCCCCCCCCCCCCCCCCCCCCCCCCCCCCCCCCCCCCCCCCCCCCCCCCCCCCCCCCCCCCCCCCCCCCCCCCCCCCCCCCCCCCCCCCCCCCCCCCCCCCCCCCCCCCCCCCCCCCCCCCCCCCCCCCCCCCCCCCCCCCCCCCCCCCCCCCCCCCCCCCCCCCCCCCCCCCCCCCCCCCCCCCCCCCCCCCCCCCCCCCCCCCCCCCCCCCCCCCCCCCCCCCCCCCCCCCCCCCCCCCCCCCCCCCCCCCCCCCCCCCCCCCCCCCCCCCCCCCCCCCCCCCCCCCCCCCCCCCCCCCCCCCCCCCCCCCCCCCCCCCCCCCCCCCCCCCCCCCCCCCCCCCCCCCCCCCCCCCCCCCCCCCCCCCCCCCCCCCCCCCCCCCCCCCCCCCCCCCCCCCCCCCCCCCCCCCCCCCCCCCCCCCCCCCCCCCCCCCCCCCCCCCCCCCCCCCCCCCCCCCCCCCCCCCCCCCCCCCCCCCCCCCCCCCCCCCCCCCCCCCCCCCCCCCCCCCCCCCCCCCCCCCCCCCCCCCCCCCCCCCCCCCCCCCCCCCCCCCCCCCCCCCCCCCCCCCCCCCCCCCCCCCCCCCCCCCCCCCCCCCCCCCCCCCCCCCCCCCCCCCCCCCCCCCCCCCCCCCCCCCCCCCCCCCCCCCCCCCCCCCCCCCCCCCCCCCCCCCCCCCCCCCCCCCCCCCCCCCCCCCCCCCCCCCCCCCCCCCCCCCCCCCCCCCCCCCCCCCCCCCCCCCCCCCCCCCCCCCCCCCCCCCCCCCCCCCCCCCCCCCCCCCCCCCCCCCCCCCCCCCCCCCCCCCCCCCCCCCCCCCCCCCCCCCCCCCCCCCCCCCCCCCCCCCCCCCCCCCCCCCCCCCCCCCCCCCCCCCCCCCCCCCCCCCCCCCCCCCCCCCCCCCCCCCCCCCCCCCCCCCCCCCCCCCCCCCCCCCCCCCCCCCCCCCCCCCCCCCCCCCCCCCCCCCCCCCCCCCCCCCCCCCCCCCCCCCCCCCCCCCCCCCCCCCCCCCCCCCCCCCCCCCCCCCCCCCCCCCATCCGTCCACGGATCGTGATCTTCATCACCATGGGAAAGTGATGGCATCACCGTGTAGAATTGGACGACCACCAAGCACTTATCATGTTGAAGCTCGAAATGGGCACTCTCCGATGTCGCACCGTCTTGTGATTCCTTCGAAAGGAGAAAGTACAACAAACACTTGAAAAAACAAATGTGGTTAGCGTTAGTGCAAAACCAAGCATTCAAGAGGTGATTCACCAAACAAATGTCGTCATCAAGCATAACATATGGTGTGACAATGGATTGTGACATGTCATGTAAGCACATAAACTGAGCCAAATCAAGGACATCATGGAAACAAGCATGTAAATGTGAGGTAGCGATGCAAATATGTATTTCCTGAAAATAAGCATCTACCTCAAGCTCATAGCAATCATGCATAAGACTCTCAATGAACGGTCTATGGTAGGCATAAGAGTCATTCACAACACCAAATGAAATGAAATGTCTAAACGCATGAGGCAAGTGCAAGACAATCCAAGCATAATGTGCATATGGTGTGGTGAAGAATGTGAGGCACTCAACACAAATGATATAGCAATTTTGCAACATGTGCGAGGCAATCAAGTCATGTGAGCAAATAGTAGGCATAGGCATATGTGAAGTAATGACATTGTTGCAACCAAACATATGATAGGAGCAAGTAATCCAAGAATTGGATGCAACATGATAAAGCATAGAAATCAAGTCGTGCAAACTAGTGGAGCGAAGATGCAACACACTAGAGGAAATCGTGGCAAGCATGTCATGTGAGAAAATAATAGATATAGGTAATGCACATGACATATCCCGAGCACGAGCACAAAGCAAGATCATAGTATCATCGTAGGAATGTGGCATAAATGGAACATGGCAATAACAAGCAATATCTCCACCAAGCTTGCAAGTACACATACAAGTAGTAGAATCAATCATCATGTGTAATGCAAAGCATGGGTCACAAATGCATGGTAAAGGCATATGAATAAGCATGTCATGCAAAGTGAACATGGCAAGATGCGCATATAATTTGTAATGGACAATAACCCATAGCCAAGTGAGGACCATGTAGAAGAAATGGGCGAAGTCTTTGCGCAAAGAGAGCGGTGGGAAAGGCAATCCATGGGATCCCAAGTCATCATTGCTCTCTAGAGCTCATTTTGTCAACTCATGGGATTGTGAGGTTGACAAGTATTCATGGGTACCTACACAAAAGAGACACAAACCAAAAAATTTGTGCACGTGGTAAATGTACACATCACCATCATGATGTGTATGTGCTCATGAGAGTTAGCACAAGATAAGCATCGCTCAAAGGAATTGGAAACATGGTATATGAACATGACATCCATCATGAAAGAATAGTTGTTATGTATAACATGATTGGGATGTGAATCTAGCATACAAGTATATGGCACATCGATAGCATTTTCATTCATGGGGAGCATATGGTGCACACAAGTATTGGGGTCATGCAATGGATAGGATGGATCAAAATCTCCTAAAATGTATGAGGAAACTATGGGGGTCTCCTCATGAGCAATAGTGGAAACATCATATGGAGAATATGAACAACATCCAAAGCAATGCATATCCGAAGCTAGGTGGTCATGGCATGGCATATGAGATAAATGATGCAAAGGGAGCATATCAATATCATCACAAGAAAAACAAATGCCAATAACCATGGGCTTGTCATCTATGCCATAAGTGCAAATTGGATTAATTTTAATGGCATATGCATAGTCACTACAATGAGATTGCAAATATGACATATGGTTGATCTCATGCATACCATATGACAAGTCAAGCGGATTGTCAAACATGATGTGACCTAGAGAATTGTCACAGGAAATCCTATGTAACATGGCATCACAATTAATGGACTCCACATGGCAATCATTAAACTCATCATAAATGGGTAAATCATCGCATGGGAAAGTCACACTAGCATGAAGCATGGTAATAGGTGGATCAACATCATGCGAGCAATCAATGTCAAGAATGTCCACTAGTGGGACTAGAGCATCACCTTCACCTATGTTACCTTGTTCATTCCACTCAAGTGGTGTAGATGAGGTGGCAAAGACCAACCCCCCCCCCCCCCCCCCCCCCCCCCCCCCCCCCCCCCCCCCCCCCCCCCCCCCCCCCCCCCCCCCCCCCCCCCCCCCCCCCCCCCCCCCCCCCCCCCCCCCCCCCCCCCCCCCCCCCCCCCCCCCCCCCCCCCCCCCCCCCCCCCCCCCCCCCCCCCCCCCCCCCCCCCCCCCCCCCCCCCCCCCCCCCCCCCCCCCCCCCCCCCCCCCCCCCCCCCCCCCCCCCCCCCCCCCCCCCCCCCCCCCCCCCCCCCCCCCCCCCCCCCCCCCCCCCCCCCCCCCCCCCCCCCCCCCCCCCCCCCCCCCCCCCCCCCCCCCCCCCCCCCCCCCCCCCCCCCCCCCCCCCCCCCCCCCCCCCCCCCCCCCCCCCCCCCCCCCCCCCCCCCCCCCCCCCCCCCCCCCCCCCCCCCCCCCCCCCCCCCCCCCCCCCCCCCCCCCCCCCCCCCCCCCCCCCCCCCCCCCCCCCCCCCCCCCCCCCCCCCCCCCCCCCCCCCCCCCCCCCCCCCCCCCCCCCCCCCCCCCCCCCCCCCCCCCCCCCCCCCCCCCCCCCCCCCCCCCCCCCCCCCCCCCCCCCCCCCCCCCCCCCCCCCCCCCCCCCCCCCCCCCCCCCCCCCCCCCCCCCCCCCCCCCCCCCCCCCCCCCCCCCCCCCCCCCCCCCCCCCCCCCCCCCCCCCCCCCCCCCCCCCCCCCCCCCCCCCCCCCCCCCCCCCCCCCCCCCCCCCCCCCCCCCCCCCCCCCCCCCCCCCCCCCCCCCCCCCCCCCCCCCCCCCCCCCCCCCCCCCCCCCCCCCCCCCCCCCCCCCCCCCCCCCCCCCCCCCCCCCCCCCCCCCCCCCCCCCCCCCCCCCCCCCCCCCCCCCCCCCCCCCCCCCCCCCCCCCCCCCCCCCCCCCCCCCCCCCCCCCCCCCCCCCCCCCCCCCCCCCCCCCCCCCCCCCCCCCCCCCCCCCCCCCCCCCCCCCCCCCCCCCCCCCCCCCCCCCCCCCCCCCCCCCCCACACAATTTCTTTCGTTTGTGTATTTTTTGTATAGGTACCCATGAATACTTGTCAACCTCATAATCCCATGAGTTGACAAAATGAGCTCTAGAGAGCAATGATGACTTGGGATACCGTGGATTCTCATTCCCATCACTCCCTCCGCACAATGACTTCGCGCATTCCTTCTACATGGCCCTCACATGGTTATGGGTTATTGTCCATTATATATTTTATGCCCATCTTGCCATGTTCACTTTGCATGACATGCTTATTCCTATGCCTTTACCATGCATTTGTGACCCATGCTATGCATTACACATGATGATTGATTCTACTACTTGCATGTGTATTTGCAAGCTTGGTGGAGATATTGCTTGTTCTTGCCATGTTTCCTTTGTGATCCATCCCTATGATGACACACTGATCTTGCTTTGTGTTCGTGCTTGCGATATGTCATGTGCATTTTCTATACCTATTATTTGCTCACATGACATGTTTCCCATGATTTCTTCTAGTATGTTGCATCTTCGCACTACTAGCTTGCACGACTTGATTTCTATGCTTGTGTATGTTGTGTCACCCATGATTCATACTTGCTCATTTCATGTAGTTGATGGCATCCATTTACATGCTTGTTTCCGTGATGACCTTGATTGCTCTCAATTTATGTGCTTTCATGCCATGTCACAATCCTTTGTTACACCATATGCTATGCATGATGATGACACTTGTTCGGTGAATCACCACTTGAATGCCTGGTTTTGCACTAGTGCTAACTACATTTGTTTTTCCAAGTGTTTGTTGTTCTTGCTCCTTTTGAAGGAATCACTAGACGGTGCGACATTGGAGAGTGCCCATTTTGAGCTTGAAGACTATGAGTACTTGGTGAACATTCACTTCTACATGGAAATGCCATCTCTTTCCCATGGTGATTTGGTTTTCGATCCAAGGTCGGATCTTTCCCAAGGGGGAGGGGATGATGCGGAGCATCCTACGGACATCACCATGTCAAGAGTCCGTACGGCAAGTGACACGTGTGACATCTACTTCACATACATAAAGGTTAATCATCTCCTTTACACGTGTTCACTAGACCCCTTCGAGGATGGTATACTACTTGACATCCCTCTCGTGTGCATGAATAGGTATTACCGGAGCTTCATCGATGACAAGGAGGAGTTCAAGCGCAAGAGAACATCTACACCATCCAAGAAGGGAGAAGGAGGAGGAAGAGGGACCCCAAGACGCAAAGCACCGGAGGCCTCGGACCATCCCGAGTGCCCGGCCTCCTATGCCCCGGGTGCTCGGACCCCCGGCCCCCAAAGGGTGCGGCCCCTGACCACCCCGGGTGCCCGGGCTTTCACCACCGGGTGCCCGCACTCCTACCCCCGGGTGCCCGCACCCTCACCTGGCGCTACCCCGGGTGCCCGAACTTCACCCCCGGGTGCCTGGCCTCCTCATCCCAGCGACCCCCGGGTGCCCGGACCCCTTTACCCTGAGTGCCCGGACCCCTCCGACGATGCCTGCGTGCATTAAGGGCCAAATGACCCATTTACCCCTGTTTCTCCCCAAATCTTCCCTAGACTATAAGTAGACGTTCCCTAGCTCAGAATTAGGGTTAGCTAAGAATAGATCTAGACATTAGAGCTTAGCTCATGTATCTGCCCTTGTGGGTTTCCTCTTGAGGGAGAAGAATCCATTGGAGTTCAAGGCCTCCATTGGAGAAGATCCTTAGGGATGCAAGACCTCATCTCCCTTTGGGATTTGGGATGAACTTTACCATGTACCCATGTTCCTCTTGTTGTTTATGTACCTTTGTGGATCTTGTGTGGATTTGAATCTAGTGGATGTGTGATTGGACTTGTTCTTGAGTGTTCTCTTGTGTTTTCCCCTTTGTGTTCCTCTTGTTTTTAGGGATTTGCCCTCCAATTCGTCATGTAGTTGATGGCATCCATTTACATGCCCCCCCCCCCCCCCCCCCCCCCCCCCCCCCCCCCCCCCCCCCCCCCCCCCCCCCCCCCCCCCCCCCCCCCCCCCCCCCCCCCCCCCCCCCCCCCCCCCCCCCCCCCCCCCCCCCCCCCCCCCCCCCCCCCCCCCCCCCCCCCCCCCCCGGCTTAACTGGAAAAGGTTATTCCGAATACACAAAGAGGAAGGGAACTCGCCTGCAAGCCAGACTATGGATGTGGAAGTTGTGGAACGATGGCGTTGAAGGCTAGTTCGGGGGCTACTGAGGGAGTCCTGGATTAAGGGGTCCTTGTGTTGGGAAACGTTGCATGGGAAACAAAAAAAAATTCTACGCTCACCAAGATCAATCTAGGAGATGACCATCTACGAGAGGAGAGATTGGTTCTACATAACCTTGTAGATCGCTAAGCGGAAGCGTTAAGAAACGCGGTTGATGTAGTCGAACGTCTTCGCGATCCAATCATGATCCATCCCGCGAACTCCCGATCTAGTGCCGAACGGACGGCACCTCCGCGTTCAACACACGTACGGCTTGATGACGCCTTCACCTCCCCCCCCCCCCCCCCCCCCCCCCCCCCCCCCCCCCCCCCCCCCCCCCCCCCCCCCCCCCCCCCCCCCCCCCCCCCCCCCCCCCCCCCCCCCCCCCCCCCCCCCCCCCCCCCCCCCCCCCCCCCCCCCCCCCCCCCCCCCCCCCCCCCCCCCCCCCCCCCCCCCCCCCCCCCCCCCCCCCCCCCCCCCCCCCCCCCCCCCCCCCCCCCCCCCCCCCCCCCCCCCCCCCCCCCCCCCCCCCCCCCCCCCCCCCCCCCCCCCCCCCCCCCCCCCCCCCCCCCCCCCCCCCCCCCCCCCCCCCCCCCCCTCATATCTAAGGAGCGAAAGTATAACACCCTCGATGCGACTATAGCTCCCACATGTCGAGGCACGACTTAGAGACATAATCGCATTGAAGGCATATGTCGCAAGTTAGGCAATATTCACAACATCCCATGTAATATAATAATGAAAGGGGAGATAACATAGTTGGCTTACACTCGCCACGTCAATCAAGTACATAAATAACATTACATCATCCAAACACTCATGGCCCAACTACGGCTCCAAAATAAAAGAGAACCCAACATGCGACACGGTCCTAATCACCCCCCAACTGGGCACCACTACTGATCATCGGGAAAGGAAACATAGTAACATTGAGAGTCTTCGTCGAACTCCCACTTGAGCTCGTACGCGTCTCTTGGAGCGGAATCATCAGGCCCTGCATCTGGTGTAATAGTAATCTGTGAGCCACAGGGACTCAGCAATCTCGCACCCTCGCGATCAAGACTATTTAAGCTTATAGGTAAGGCAAGGTGAATATGAGTGGAGCTGCAGCAAG
Organism: Thinopyrum obtusiflorum; assembly: GCA_036873465.1. Taxonomy (NCBI): domain Eukaryota; kingdom Viridiplantae; phylum Streptophyta; class Magnoliopsida; order Poales; family Poaceae; genus Thinopyrum; species Thinopyrum obtusiflorum. The sequence continues at coordinate 304 of JAAAWM010009558.1, read as the reverse complement.
CGACTAGCAAGTATGGTGGCTAACTTATTCACAAAGGAGAGCGAGAAGAGGAGGCAAAGCGCGAGCGAGAAACTAGAGAGCAACCTGCGCAAACATTACTCCAACACCGTGTCCACTTCCCGGACTCCACCGAGAAGAGGCCATCACGGTAACACACTCAGTTGATTCATTTTAATCAAATTAAGGTTCAAGTTATCTACAACCGGACATTAACAAATTCCCATCTTCCCATAACCGTGGGCACGGCTTTTGAAAGTTCAATCCCTGCAGGGGAGTCCCAACTTAGCCCATGACAAGCTCTCAC
>JAAAWM010009557.1:0-24965 GCA_036873465.1 Thinopyrum obtusiflorum | reverse complement strand
ACCGGAGAGGGCTAGGGTTTACATGGAGTCGGTTACAAGGAAGGAAATATAATATCCGGATCGCCAAGCTTGTCTTCCACACAAAGGAGAGTCCCATCCGGACACGGGCCGGAATCTTGTGTCTTGTATCTTCACGCTTCAATAGTCCGAATGATGTATATAGTCCGGCTCTCCGGAACCCCCGAATCCAGGACTCCCTCGGTAGCCCCTGAACCAGGCTTCAATGACGGTGAGTCCGGTGCGCAGTCTTGTTTTCGGCATTGCAAGGCGGGTTCCCTCTCCGAATACTCTAATGTACCCATCATGACGAACATTGTCTGACATCTCATCAATGTTGTACTCCTCGGCTTCAGTGCTTCAATAATGACCATTTCCACGTGTCGAGTGAATGCGAGGAGTCGAGGCATTTTTGCATTTGCCACCCTCGGTCCTTCGGGCTATCCGTCTATTTGAAGAGATGGGGATTCCCAGATCCAAACCTCACTCTCCCTCCTCGAGCAAGCATCCAATAGAGCGCCCAGAAAAAACCATTCCAACATGGCCTGTCGTTGCAGCTGTTCTGCTCGCTCCCCTTTCCCCAAGCCAGGGGACTGGTGAGAGTGTTCAGTTTCCCATAGCCGTTTGATAAAGTTACAAACACAAGGGCTCCTCCCGCCGGCGTTCATGGTCCCTGTCCGAGCCGAAGTGGCCACCTATAACAGCGGAGAACAAGTGGAGAGATCCCCCAATCCGTCTCCAGAGGAGTAAATATGCCTAATTCCGCATCTGTTAAGGGGCGTCGGGTTTCCTATTCATCCCTTCCTTCGTGGGCTTCTGGAGTTTTACGGCCTCCAGTTGCATAACTTTACCCCGGCCTCCGTACTACATATAGCAGGGTATGTCGCCCTTTGTGAGCTATTTCTAGGCTGTGAGGCTCATTTCGGATTGTGGAAGAAGTTGTTCTGCCTTGTCTTCCGCAACCAGGGAGAATCCCTATGTCAAGTGGGCGGGGCCGAAGTATGGCGTATCGCTGAGACCGGATACCTATCCGGCACTCCCAAGAAGGCACCAGATAACTGGGCTTCAGAGTGGTTTTATATTGACGATGCTTCCCTTCCGGATCAAGTCCAGACAGGACTCTCCAAGTTCAGTTTGTAATTGTGATCGGCCTTCTAAGGACCATCCTCTCCGGTTTATATAGACACCGGAGAGGGCTAGGGTTTACCCCCCCCCCCCCCCCCCCCCCCCCCCCCCCCCCCCCCCCCCCCCCCCCCCCCCCCCCCCCCCCCCCCCCCCCCCCCCCCCCCCCCCCCCCCCCCCCCCCCCCCCCCCCCCCCCCCCCCCCCCCCCCCCCCCCCCCCCCCCCCCCCCCCCCCCCCCCCCCCCCCCCCCCCCCCCCCCCCCCCCCCCCCCCCCCCCCCCCCCCCCCCCCCCCCCCCCCCCCCCCCCCCCCCCCCCCCCCCCCCCCCCCCCCCCCCCCCCCCCCCCCCCCCCCCCCCCCCCCCCCCCCCCCCCCCCCCCCCCCCCCCCCCCCCCCCCCCCCCCCCCCCCCCCCCCCCCCCCCCCCCCCCCCCCCCCCCCCCCCCCCCCCCCCCCCCCCCCCCCCCCCCCCCCCCCCCCCCCCCCCCCCCCCCCCCCCCCCCCCCCCCCCCCCCCCCCCCCCCCCCCCCCCCCCCCCCCCCCCCCCCCCCCCCCCCCCCCCCCCCCCCCCCCCCCCCCCCCCCCCCCCCCCCCCCCCCCCCCCCCCCCCCCCCCCCCCCCCCCCCCCCCCCCCCCCCCCCCCCCCCCCCCCCCCCCCCCCCCCCCCCCCCCCCCCCCCCCCCCCCCCCCCCCCCCCCCCCCCCCCCCCCCCCCCCCCCCCCCCCCCCCCCCCCCCCCCCCCCCCCCCCCCCCCCCCCCCCCCCCCCCCCCCCCCCCCCCCCCCCCCCCCCCCCCCCCCCCCCCCCCCCCCCCCCCCCCCCCCCCCCCCCCCCCCCCCCCCCCCCCCCCCCCCCCCCCCCCCCCCCCCCCCCCCCCCCCCCCCCCCCCCCCCCCCCCCCCCCCCCCCCCCCCCCCCCCCCCCCCCCCCCCCCCCCCCCCCCCCCCCCCCCCCCCCCCCCCCCCCCCCCCCCCCCCCCCCCCCCCCCCCCCCCCCCCCCCCCCCCCCCCCCCCCCCCCCCCCCCCCCCCCCCCCCCCCCCCCCCCCCCCCCCCCCCCCCCCCCCCCCCCCCCCCCCCCCCCCCCCCCCCCCCCCCCCCCCCCCCCCCCCCCCCCCCCCCCCCCCCCCCCCCCCCCCCCCCCCCCCCCCCCCCCCCCCCCCCCCCCCCCCCCCCCCCCCCCCCCCCCCCCCCCCCCCCCCCCCCCCCCCCCCCCCCCCCCCCCCCCCCCCCCCCCCCCCCCCCCCCCCCCCCCCCCCCCCCCCCCCCCCCCCCCCCCCCCCCCCCCCCCCCCCCCCCCCCCCCCCCCCCCCCCCCCCCCCCCCCCCCCCCCCCCCCCCCCCCCCCCCCCCCCCCCCCCCCCCCCCCCCCCCCCCCCCCCCCCCCCCCCCCCCCCCCCCCCCCCCCCCCCCCCCCCCCCCCCCCCCCCCCCCCCCCCCCCCCCCCCCCCCCCCCCCCCCCCCCCCCCCCCCCCCCCCCCCCCCCCCCCCCCCCCCCCCCCCCCCCCCCCCCCCCCCCCCCCCCCCCCCCCCCCCCCCCCCCCCCCCCCCCCCCCCCCCCCCCCCCCCCCCCCCCCCCCCCCCCCCCCCCCCCCCCCCCCCCCCCCCCCCCCCCCCCCCCCCCCCCCCCCCCCCCCCCCCCCCCCCCCCCCCCCCCCCCCCCCCCCCCCCCCCCCCCCCCCCCCCCCCCCCCCCCCCCCCCCCCCCCCCCCCCCCCCCCCCCCCCCCCCCCCCCCCCCCCCCCCCCCCCCCCCCCCCCCCCCCCCCCCCCCCCCCCCCCCCCCCCCCCCCCCCCCCCCCCCCCCCCCCCCCCCCCCCCCCCCCCCCCCCCCCCCCCCCCCCCCCCCCCCCCCCCCCCCCCCCCCCCCCCCCCCCCCCCCCCCCCCCCCCCCCCCCCCCCCCCCCCCCCCCCCCCCCCCCCCCCCCCCCCCCCCCCCCCCCCCCCCCCCCCCCCCCCCCCCCCCCCCCCCCCCCCCCCCCCCCCCCCCCCCCCCCCCCCCCCCCCCCCCCCCCCCCCCCCCCCCCCCCCCCCCCCCCCCCCCCCCCCCCCCCCCCCCCCCCCCCCCCCCCCCCCCCCCCCCCCCCCCCCCCCCCCCCCCCCCCCCCCCCCCCCCCCCCCCCCCCCCCCCCCCCCCCCCCCCCCCCCCCCCCCCCCCCCCCCCCCCCCCCCCCCCCCCCCCCCCCCCCCCCCCCCCCCCCCCCCCCCCCCCCCCCCCCCCCCCCCCCCCCCCCCCCCCCCCCCCCCCCCCCCCCCCCCCCCCCCCCCCCCCCCCCCCCCCCCCCCCCCCCCCCCCCCCCCCCCCCCCCCCCCCCCCCCCCCCCCCCCCCCCCCCCCCCCCCCCCCCCCCCCCCCCCCCCCCCCCCCCCCCCCCCCCCCCCCCCCCCCCCCCCCCCCCCCCCCCCCCCCCCCCCCCCCCCCCCCCCCCCCCCCCCCCCCCCCCCCCCCCCCCCCCCCCCCCCCCCCCCCCCCCCCCCCCCCCCCCCCCCCCCCCCCCCCCCCCCCCCCCCCCCCCCCCCCCCCCCCCCCCCCCCCCCCCCCCCCCCCCCCCCCCCCCCCCCCCCCCCCCCCCCCCCCCCCCCCCCCCCCCCCCCCCCCCCCCCCCCCCCCCCCCCCCCCCCCCCCCCCCCCCCCCCCCCCCCCCCCCCCCCCCCCCCCCCCCCCCCCCCCCCCCCCCCCCCCCCCCCCCCCCCCCCCCCCCCCCCCCCCCCCCCCCCCCCCCCCCCCCCCCCCCCCCCCCCCCCCCCCCCCCCCCCCCCCCCCCCCCCCCCCCCCCCCCCCCCCCCCCCCCCCCCCCCCCCCCCCCCCCCCCCCCCCCCCCCCCCCCCCCCCCCCCCCCCCCCCCCCCCCCCCCCCCCCCCCCCCCCCCCCCCCCCCCCCCCCCCCCCCCCCCCCCCCCCCCCCCCCCCCCCCCCCCCCCCCCCCCCCCCCCCCCCCCCCCCCCCCCCCCCCCCCCCCCCCCCCCCCCCCCCCCCCCCCCCCCCCCCCCCCCCCCCCCCCCCCCCCCCCCCCCCCCCCCCCCCCCCCCCCCCCCCCCCCCCCCCCCCCCCCCCCCCCCCCCCCCCCCCCCCCCCCCCCCCCCCCCCCCCCCCCCCCCCCCCCCCCCCCCCCCCCCCCCCCCCCCCCCCCCCCCCCCCCCCCCCCCCCCCCCCCCCCCCCCCCCCCCCCCCCCCCCCCCCCCCCCCCCCCCCCCCCCCCCCCCCCCCCCCCCCCCCCCCCCCCCCCCCCCCCCCCCCCCCCCCCCCCCCCCCCCCCCCCCCCCCCCCCCCCCCCCCCCCCCCCCCCCCCCCCCCCCCCCCCCCCCCCCCCCCCCCCCCCCCCCCCCCCCCCCCCCCCCCCCCCCCCCCCCCCCCCCCCCCCCCCCCCCCCCCCCCCCCCCCCCCCCCCCCCCCCCCCCCCCCCCCCCCCCCCCCCCCCCCCCCCCCCCCCCCCCCCCCCCCCCCCCCCCCCCCCCCCCCCCCCCCCCCCCCCCCCCCCCCCCCCCCCCCCCCCCCCCCCCCCCCCCCCCCCCCCCCCCCCCCCCCCCCCCCCCCCCCCCCCCCCCCCCCCCCCCCCCCCCCCCCCCCCCCCCCCCCCCCCCCCCCCCCCCCCCCCCCCCCCCCCCCCCCCCCCCCCCCCCCCCCCCCCCCCCCCCCCCCCCCCCCCCCCCCCCCCCCCCCCCCCCCCCCCCCCCCCCCCCCCCCCCCCCCCCCCCCCCCCCCCCCCCCCCCCCCCCCCCCCCCCCCCCCCCCCCCCCCCCCCCCCCCCCCCCCCCCCCCCCCCCCCCCCCCCCCCCCCCCCCCCCCCCCCCCCCCCCCCCCCCCCCCCCCCCCCCCCCCCCCCCCCCCCCCCCCCCCCCCCCCCCCCCCCCCCCCCCCCCCCCCCCCCCCCCCCCCCCCCCCCCCCCCCCCCCCCCCCCCCCCCCCCCCCCCCCCCCCCCCCCCCCCCCCCCCCCCCCCCCCCCCCCCCCCCCCCCCCCCCCCCCCCCCCCCCCCCCCCCCCCCCCCCCCCCCCCCCCCCCCCCCCCCCCCCCCCCCCCCCCCCCCCCCCCCCCCCCCCCCCCCCCCCCCCCCCCCCCCCCCCCCCCCCCCCCCCCCCCCCCCCCCCCCCCCCCCCCCCCCCCCCCCCCCCCCCCCCCCCCCCCCCCCCCCCCCCCCCCCCCCCCCCCCCCCCCCCCCCCCCCCCCCCCCCCCCCCCCCCCCCCCCCCCCCCCCCCCCCCCCCCCCCCCCCCCCCCCCCCCCCCCCCCCCCCCCCCCCCCCCCCCCCCCCCCCCCCCCCCCCCCCCCCCCCCCCCCCCCCCCCCCCCCCCCCCCCCCCCCCCCCCCCCCCCCCCCCCCCCCCCCCCCCCCCCCCCCCCCCCCCCCCCCCCCCCCCCCCCCCCCCCCCCCCCCCCCCCCCCCCCCCCCCCCCCCCCCCCCCCCCCCCCCCCCCCCCCCCCCCCCCCCCCCCCCCCCCCCCCCCCCCCCCCCCCCCCCCCCCCCCCCCCCCCCCCCCCCCCCCCCCCCCCCCCCCCCCCCCCCCCCCCCCCCCCCCCCCCCCCCCCCCCCCCCCCCCCCCCCCCCCCCCCCCCCCCCCCCCCCCCCCCCCCCCCCCCCCCCCCCCCCCCCCCCCCCCCCCCCCCCCCCCCCCCCCCCCCCCCCCCCCCCCCCCCCCCCCCCCCCCCCCCCCCCCCCCCCCCCCCCCCCCCCCCCCCCCCCCCCCCCCCCCCCCCCCCCCCCCCCCCCCCCCCCCCCCCCCCCCCCCCCCCCCCCCCCCCCCCCCCCCCCCCCCCCCCCCCCCCCCCCCCCCCCCCCCCCCCCCCCCCCCCCCCCCCCCCCCCCCCCCCCCCCCCCCCCCCCCCCCCCCCCCCCCCCCCCCCCCCCCCCCCCCCCCCCCCCCCCCCCCCCCCCCCCCCCCCCCCCCCCCCCCCCCCCCCCCCCCCCCCCCCCCCCCCCCCCCCCCCCCCCCCCCCCCCCCCCCCCCCCCCCCCCCCCCCCCCCCCCCCCCCCCCCCCCCCCCCCCCCCCCCCCCCCCCCCCCCCCCCCCCCCCCCCCCCCCCCCCCCCCCCCCCCCCCCCCCCCCCCCCCCCCCCCCCCCCCCCCCCCCCCCCCCCCCCCCCCCCCCCCCCCCCCCCCCCCCCCCCCCCCCCCCCCCCCCCCCCCCCCCCCCCCCCCCCCCCCCCCCCCCCCCCCCCCCCCCCCCCCCCCCCCCCCCCCCCCCCCCCCCCCCCCCCCCCCCCCCCCCCCCCCCCCCCCCCCCCCCCCCCCCCCCCCCCCCCCCCCCCCCCCCCCCCCCCCCCCCCCCCCCCCCCCCCCCCCCCCCCCCCCCCCCCCCCCCCCCCCCCCCCCCCCCCCCCCCCCCCCCCCCCCCCCCCCCCCCCCCCCCCCCCCCCCCCCCCCCCCCCCCCCCCCCCCCCCCCCCCCCCCCCCCCCCCCCCCCCCCCCCCCCCCCCCCCCCCCCCCCCCCCCCCCCCCCCCCCCCCCCCCCCCCCCCCCCCCCCCCCCCCCCCCCCCCCCCCCCCCCCCCCCCCCCCCCCCCCCCCCCCCCCCCCCCCCCCCCCCCCCCCCCCCCCCCCCCCCCCCCCCCCCCCCCCCCCCCCCCCCCCCCCCCCCCCCCCCCCCCCCCCCCCCCCCCCCCCCCCCCCCCCCCCCCCCCCCCCCCCCCCCCCCCCCCCCCCCCCCCCCCCCCCCCCCCCCCCCCCCCCCCCCCCCCCCCCCCCCCCCCCCCCCCCCCCCCCCCCCCCCCCCCCCCCCCCCCCCCCCCCCCCCCCCCCCCCCCCCCCCCCCCCCCCCCCCCCCCCCCCCCCCCCCCCCCCCCCCCCCCCCCCCCCCCCCCCCCCCCCCCCCCCCCCCCCCCCCCCCCCCCCCCCCCCCCCCCCCCCCCCCCCCCCCCCCCCCCCCCCCCCCCCCCCCCCCCCCCCCCCCCCCCCCCCCCCCCCCCCCCCCCCCCCCCCCCCCCCCCCCCCCCCCCCCCCCCCCCCCCCCCCCCCCCCCCCCCCCCCCCCCCCCCCCCCCCCCCCCCCCCCCCCCCCCCCCCCCCCCCCCCCCCCCCCCCCCCCCCCCCCCCCCCCCCCCCCCCCCCCCCCCCCCCCCCCCCCCCCCCCCCCCCCCCCCCCCCCCCCCCCCCCCCCCCCCCCCCCCCCCCCCCCCCCCCCCCCCCCCCCCCCCCCCCCCCCCCCCCCCCCCCCCCCCCCCCCCCCCCCCCCCCCCCCCCCCCCCCCCCCCCCCCCCCCCCCCCCCCCCCCCCCCCCCCCCCCCCCCCCCCCCCCCCCCCCCCCCCCCCCCCCCCCCCCCCCCCCCCCCCCCCCCCCCCCCCCCCCCCCCCCCCCCCCCCCCCCCCCCCCCCCCCCCCCCCCCCCCCCCCCCCCCCCCCCCCCCCCCCCCCCCCCCCCCCCCCCCCCCCCCCCCCCCCCCCCCCCCCCCCCCCCCCCCCCCCCCCCCCCCCCCCCCCCCCCCCCCCCCCCCCCCCCCCCCCCCCCCCCCCCCCCCCCCCCCCCCCCCCCCCCCCCCCCCCCCCCCCCCCCCCCCCCCCCCCCCCCCCCCCCCCCCCCCCCCCCCCCCCCCCCCCCCCCCCCCCCCCCCCCCCCCCCCCCCCCCCCCCCCCCCCCCCCCCCCCCCCCCCCCCCCCCCCCCCCCCCCCCCCCCCCCCCCCCCCCCCCCCCCCCCCCCCCCCCCCCCCCCCCCCCCCCCCCCCCCCCCCCCCCCCCCCCCCCCCCCCCCCCCCCCCCCCCCCCCCCCCCCCCCCCCCCCCCCCCCCCCCCCCCCCCCCCCCCCCCCCCCCCCCCCCCCCCCCCCCCCCCCCCCCCCCCCCCCCCCCCCCCCCCCCCCCCCCCCCCCCCCCCCCCCCCCCCCCCCCCCCCCCCCCCCCCCCCCCCCCCCCCCCCCCCCCCCCCCCCCCCCCCCCCCCCCCCCCCCCCCCCCCCCCCCCCCCCCCCCCCCCCCCCCCCCCCCCCCCCCCCCCCCCCCCCCCCCCCCCCCCCCCCCCCCCCCCCCCCCCCCCCCCCCCCCCCCCCCCCCCCCCCCCCCCCCCCCCCCCCCCCCCCCCCCCCCCCCCCCCCCCCCCCCCCCCCCCCCCCCCCCCCCCCCCCCCCCCCCCCCCCCCCCCCCCCCCCCCCCCCCCCCCCCCCCCCCCCCCCCCCCCCCCCCCCCCCCCCCCCCCCCCCCCCCCCCCCCCCCCCCCCCCCCCCCCCCCCCCCCCCCCCCCCCCCCCCCCCCCCCCCCCCCCCCCCCCCCCCCCCCCCCCCCCCCCCCCCCCCCCCCCCCCCCCCCCCCCCCCCCCCCCCCCCCCCCCCCCCCCCCCCCCCCCCCCCCCCCCCCCCCCCCCCCCCCCCCCCCCCCCCCCCCCCCCCCCCCCCCCCCCCCCCCCCCCCCCCCCCCCCCCCCCCCCCCCCCCCCCCCCCCCCCCCCCCCCCCCCCCCCCCCCCCCCCCCCCCCCCCCCCCCCCCCCCCCCCCCCCCCCCCCCCCCCCCCCCCCCCCCCCCCCCCCCCCCCCCCCCCCCCCCCCCCCCCCCCCCCCCCCCCCCCCCCCCCCCCCCCCCCCCCCCCCCCCCCCCCCCCCCCCCCCCCCCCCCCCCCCCCCCCCCCCCCCCCCCCCCCCCCCCCCCCCCCCCCCCCCCCCCCCCCCCCCCCCCCCCCCCCCCCCCCCCCCCCCCCCCCCCCCCCCCCCCCCCCCCCCCCCCCCCCCCCCCCCCCCCCCCCCCCCCCCCCCCCCCCCCCCCCCCCCCCCCCCCCCCCCCCCCCCCCCCCCCCCCCCCCCCCCCCCCCCCCCCCCCCCCCCCCCCCCCCCCCCCCCCCCCCCCCCCCCCCCCCCCCCCCCCCCCCCCCCCCCCCCCCCCCCCCCCCCCCCCCCCCCCCCCCCCCCCCCCCCCCCCCCCCCCCCCCCCCCCCCCCCCCCCCCCCCCCCCCCCCCCCCCCCCCCCCCCCCCCCCCCCCCCCCCCCCCCCCCCCCCCCCCCCCCCCCCCCCCCCCCCCCCCCCCCCCCCCCCCCCCCCCCCCCCCCCCCCCCCCCCCCCCCCCCCCCCCCCCCCCCCCCCCCCCCCCCCCCCCCCCCCCCCCCCCCCCCCCCCCCCCCCCCCCCCCCCCCCCCCCCCCCCCCCCCCCCCCCCCCCCCCCCCCCCCCCCCCCCCCCCCCCCCCCCCCCCCCCCCCCCCCCCCCCCCCCCCCCCCCCCCCCCCCCCCCCCCCCCCCCCCCCCCCCCCCCCCCCCCCCCCCCCCCCCCCCCCCCCCCCCCCCCCCCCCCCCCCCCCCCCCCCCCCCCCCCCCCCCCCCCCCCCCCCCCCCCCCCCCCCCCCCCCCCCCCCCCCCCCCCCCCCCCCCCCCCCCCCCCCCCCCCCCCCCCCCCCCCCCCCCCCCCCCCCCCCCCCCCCCCCCCCCCCCCCCCCCCCCCCCCCCCCCCCCCCCCCCCCCCCCCCCCCCCCCCCCCCCCCCCCCCCCCCCCCCCCCCCCCCCCCCCCCCCCCCCCCCCCCCCCCCCCCCCCCCCCCCCCCCCCCCCCCCCCCCCCCCCCCCCCCCCCCCCCCCCCCCCCCCCCCCCCCCCCCCCCCCCCCCCCCCCCCCCCCCCCCCCCCCCCCCCCCCCCCCCCCCCCCCCCCCCCCCCCCCCCCCCCCCCCCCCCCCCCCCCCCCCCCCCCCCCCCCCCCCCCCCCCCCCCCCCCCCCCCCCCCCCCCCCCCCCCCCCCCCCCCCCCCCCCCCCCCCCCCCCCCCCCCCCCCCCCCCCCCCCCCCCCCCCCCCCCCCCCCCCCCCCCCCCCCCCCCCCCCCCCCCCCCCCCCCCCCCCCCCCCCCCCCCCCCCCCCCCCCCCCCCCCCCCCCCCCCCCCCCCCCCCCCCCCCCCCCCCCCCCCCCCCCCCCCCCCCCCCCCCCCCCCCCCCCCCCCCCCCCCCCCCCCCCCCCCCCCCCCCCCCCCCCCCCCCCCCCCCCCCCCCCCCCCCCCCCCCCCCCCCCCCCCCCCCCCCCCCCCCCCCCCCCCCCCCCCCCCCCCCCCCCCCCCCCCCCCCCCCCCCCCCCCCCCCCCCCCCCCCCCCCCCCCCCCCCCCCCCCCCCCCCCCCCCCCCCCCCCCCCCCCCCCCCCCCCCCCCCCCCCCCCCCCCCCCCCCCCCCCCCCCCCCCCCCCCCCCCCCCCCCCCCCCCCCCCCCCCCCCCCCCCCCCCCCCCCCCCCCCCCCCCCCCCCCCCCCCCCCCCCCCCCCCCCCCCCCCCCCCCCCCCCCCCCCCCCCCCCCCCCCCCCCCCCCCCCCCCCCCCCCCCCCCCCCCCCCCCCCCCCCCCCCCCCCCCCCCCCCCCCCCCCCCCCCCCCCCCCCCCCCCCCCCCCCCCCCCCCCCCCCCCCCCCCCCCCCCCCCCCCCCCCCCCCCCCCCCCCCCCCCCCCCCCCCCCCCCCCCCCCCCCCCCCCCCCCCCCCCCCCCCCCCCCCCCCCCCCCCCCCCCCCCCCCCCCCCCCCCCCCCCCCCCCCCCCCCCCCCCCCCCCCCCCCCCCCCCCCCCCCCCCCCCCCCCCCCCCCCCCCCCCCCCCCCCCCCCCCCCCCCCCCCCCCCCCCCCCCCCCCCCCCCCCCCCCCCCCCCCCCCCCCCCCCCCCCCCCCCCCCCCCCCCCCCCCCCCCCCCCCCCCCCCCCCCCCCCCCCCCCCCCCCCCCCCCCCCCCCCCCCCCCCCCCCCCCCCCCCCCCCCCCCCCCCCCCCCCCCCCCCCCCCCCCCCCCCCCCCCCCCCCCCCCCCCCCCCCCCCCCCCCCCCCCCCCCCCCCCCCCCCCCCCCCCCCCCCCCCCCCCCCCCCCCCCCCCCCCCCCCCCCCCCCCCCCCCCCCCCCCCCCCCCCCCCCCCCCCCCCCCCCCCCCCCCCCCCCCCCCCCCCCCCCCCCCCCCCCCCCCCCCCCCCCCCCCCCCCCCCCCCCCCCCCCCCCCCCCCCCCCCCCCCCCCCCCCCCCCCCCCCCCCCCCCCCCCCCCCCCCCCCCCCCCCCCCCCCCCCCCCCCCCCCCCCCCCCCCCCCCCCCCCCCCCCCCCCCCCCCCCCCCCCCCCCCCCCCCCCCCCCCCCCCCCCCCCCCCCCCCCCCCCCCCCCCCCCCCCCCCCCCCCCCCCCCCCCCCCCCCCCCCCCCCCCCCCCCCCCCCCCCCCCCCCCCCCCCCCCCCCCCCCCCCCCCCCCCCCCCCCCCCCCCCCCCCCCCCCCCCCCCCCCCCCCCCCCCCCCCCCCCCCCCCCCCCCCCCCCCCCCCCCCCCCCCCCCCCCCCCCCCCCCCCCCCCCCCCCCCCCCCCCCCCCCCCCCCCCCCCCCCCCCCCCCCCCCCCCCCCCCCCCCCCCCCCCCCCCCCCCCCCCCCCCCCCCCCCCCCCCCCCCCCCCCCCCCCCCCCCCCCCCCCCCCCCCCCCCCCCCCCCCCCCCCCCCCCCCCCCCCCCCCCCCCCCCCCCCCCCCCCCCCCCCCCCCCCCCCCCCCCCCCCCCCCCCCCCCCCCCCCCCCCCCCCCCCCCCCCCCCCCCCCCCCCCCCCCCCCCCCCCCCCCCCCCCCCCCCCCCCCCCCCCCCCCCCCCCCCCCCCCCCCCCCCCCCCCCCCCCCCCCCCCCCCCCCCCCCCCCCCCCCCCCCCCCCCCCCCCCCCCCCCCCCCCCCCCCCCCCCCCCCCCCCCCCCCCCCCCCCCCCCCCCCCCCCCCCCCCCCCCCCCCCCCCCCCCCCCCCCCCCCCCCCCCCCCCCCCCCCCCCCCCCCCCCCCCCCCCCCCCCCCCCCCCCCCCCCCCCCCCCCCCCCCCCCCCCCCCCCCCCCCCCCCCCCCCCCCCCCCCCCCCCCCCCCCCCCCCCCCCCCCCCCCCCCCCCCCCCCCCCCCCCCCCCCCCCCCCCCCCCCCCCCCCCCCCCCCCCCCCCCCCCCCCCCCCCCCCCCCCCCCCCCCCCCCCCCCCCCCCCCCCCCCCCCCCCCCCCCCCCCCCCCCCCCCCCCCCCCCCCCCCCCCCCCCCCCCCCCCCCCCCCCATAACACTTACCGACCGTCGTTCCTCACTGACGCCTTTTTTGTCATAAATGGCACCCGTGCCTCGTGTTATTCCCCATTATGCCAGGGGCTTCATAGTACTCATGATATGGCAACAAAGTCCGACCACCTTTTCGGTCGCTCGGCACCCCGAACTTATAGCATTATATGCATCAGCTTCAAATCATGTCTTGGGTCATTAGTTGGGTTTGCCCTACTCCCATGCTTTGGTGCCTTACGTTCCGCTCCATCGGCTAAGGTAGCGTTGGGTGAACTACTGCGATTGTGTCCCGGTTCTTCCGGATGAGCACCTCAGTAGAGAAAGCCGAAAACTGACTGTCATGATACAGCGTGAGCTGGTCAGCTGTTTGAGAGGTCGTAAAATCTTTAAAGATTTATTCCGCATAATGCCATTATAAATGCAAAGTGCGACGGATCGGTCTTCCGATCAGGCGCCGATAGAGCCCCTAGTACGGTCTTCCAAACCCCAGGGGTTGCACCCACCATACTCGCATTCCTATGGCTAAGTGAGAGTGATAAAGCCCTATAGTCTGATTGCCTGGTTCGTGGTGAGGAACACCTCCTTAAAAGGACCCAACAATGGGATAAAGAGTGTTCATGTATGTCCTGAACACCCCCATACTTTTTACGTGGGGGCAGAAGCCGACGACTGGCCAACTCTCAAGATTTATATACCCTAAACAGCCGCACAGGAAGAACAAACGTTCACATAAACAGGCAATAAATAATAACAGCGCCAATATCCCGCATTACAAAGGACGGCATAACTGCCTTCAGTGAAATATAGTGTCTTTGGTACACTGATCCGCCACAAGGCGGGCTCCTTTCAGGACACCTTCATAGTATAACTCGGGCTTGCGATGCTCCTTACCCTCTGGTGGTCCCTCAGTCATCAGCTTCTTAGCATCAAGCTTGCCCCAGTGCACCTTCGCACGGGCAAACGCCACGCGTGCACCCTCTATGCAAACCGATCGCTTAATGACATCGAGCCGAGGGCAAGCACCAACAATGCCCTTCACGAGTCCGATGTAACTGCTTGGAATTGGCTCCGCAGGCCACAACCTGACAACCAAGTCCTTCATGGCTAGTTCGGCCGCTTGGTGCATATCGACCAGCTGCTTCAGCTGGTCGATAAAAGGCACCGGATAATTCGGCGCCAAATACTGCGACTAGAAATGCTTCTCCGTAGACTTCTTATCCCCAGCCCAGTAGAATTGGGCAGCATCTGATATGCATGGTGCCGAAGATGAATACAATCCCGATCAGCCTGCCTTCGAGCAGGCCGGACAGGCGACGAACGGATACTTGGAGAGGGACAACTACATGCCCCCTCCGAAGACTAGGTGAGCCTCGGTGATGATGAATTTAGCGTGCCTGAGGATCTCGCGGAAAAAGTTCGCTTTAAGCGACAGCTTATGGCCACTGCGAGGAGCTTGCAGAAGAAGCAACAAGAGCTCAAAGCTGACCAAGATTTGCTCACTGACAGATGGACCAAGGTCCTGGCCACCGAGGAATACGGACTTGACCGCCCCACCAAAGGGCACACACGGTAGAATTCGCTACCTCAACCTAAGGAGAACCTAAAGCACACACCCCCAATGCCAATATACCATGGTCCGGGACAGTACGCAGGAAATGCGAGGCAGCATCCTCAAACCTGGATGCAATCATCATAAACGTCAAGTCAAGGAAGGTGGTGCCGAATTCAGCACCCCCCATTCCGGTCAGCGGAAATAGAACAACTCAAGCCCATCCGACCCGAGCAACATACTTGATCAACCATGTGAAATTCATGGTACCCCTAGAAGGGCGGCCAAGTATACCATTAGAGAATGCCGGGTCCTCAAAACAAAACGGCCGGTCGTGCACCAGAAACAATGAAGGGAGGTTTCGAACAATGAAAGACCGATCAAACATGGCGAGGTCAAAGGAAGATCCCCCACAGTACGAAAATACGGCCGATCATCTCTGATCACATTGACTGTCCGGACAACATCAACCATAGCAATTTAATTGCACTCACTATCGACCCAATAGTTTGTGGGCTCCATCTCACACAAGCCCTCACGGGCATAAAACTATCAATCACATCTTCTAAAAGATGTCAGGTGCAAAGGCCAAGTTTTAGAGGCCCACCACACTAGTGGTTGTCTTTGGATCACCAAACAAATTCCATGCCGAAGAATAAGTCTTCGGCATTGTCCCCTTATATAGTAACTACCACATACTATCGGGACGAACCATGTTGGCTAGATTCAACGGGGTACAACATCAGGCCAGCCCTACGTGACATAGTCACAATTATGGGTAAGGCCAAACCCCACCCTCAGAGTGGAAATCATACCGTTGCTGGAATAGCGAGTCGTGCCCATTTATCAAATTTTGATTCGGCAACCAACTACACGGACACCAACTGAGAAGTCCGAGTTACTTCATGGCATGATAACCTGGTTCATCCATGCTTCGATCAGGCACCCATGGTTCAACCACAACCTGACATACAACTGCCTTTAAGCGTTTGTCTTCACAGGCTGACTTTGGCGAAGAACAGGACTGGCGACCTGGAATCAGCTCGGACGCACAAGGTGAGAACACATAAGTAACCCCCCCCCCAAAGGAGACAGTTCGGATAAACTTCGGATACACACACAGCCTCCTCCAGTCCGGCCACAACAGGTTCCGCCAAAACACCTCTTTTCATAAGCATAAACCGTACTCATATGCATAGACATGTCATTCTGCTACAATGCATGGACTTAAACCCCCCCCCCCCCCCCCCCCCCCCCCCCCCCCCCCCCCCCCCCCCCCCCCCCCCCCCCCCCCCCCCCCCCCCCCCCCCCCCCCCCCCCCCCCCCCCCCCCCCCCCCCCCCCCCCCCCCCCCCCCCCCCCCCCCCCCCCCCCCCCCCCCCCCCCCCCCCCCCCCCCCCCCCCCCCCCCCCCCCCCCCCCCCCCCCCCCCCCCCCCCCCCCCCCCCCCCCCCCCCCCCCCCCCCCCCCCCCCCCCCCCCCCCCCCCCCCCCCCCCCCCCCCCCCCCCCCCCCCCCCCCCCCCCCCCCCCCCCCCCCCCCCCCCCCCCCCCCCCCCCCCCCCCCCCCCCCCCCCCCCCCCCCCCCCCCCCCCCCCCCCCCCCCCCCCCCCCCCCCCCCCCCCCCCCCCCCCCCCCCCCCCCCCCCCCCCCCCCCCCCCCCCCCCCCCCCCCCCCCCCCCCCCCCCCCCCCCCCCCCCCCCCCCCCCCCCCCCCCCCCCCCCCCCCCCCCCCCCCCCCCCCCCCCCCCCCCCCCCCCCCCCCCCCCCCCCCCCCCCCCCCCCCCCCCCCCCCCCCCCCCCCCCCCCCCCCCCCCCCCCCCCCCCCCCCCCCCCCCCCCCCCCCCCCCCCCCCCCCCCCCCCCCCCCCCCCCCCCCCCCCCCCCCCCCCCCCCCCCCCCCCCCCCCCCCCCCCCCCCCCCCCCCCCCCCCCCCCCCCCCCCCCCCCCCCCCCCCCCCCCCCCCCCCCCCCCCCCCCCCCCCCCCCCCCCCCCCCCCCCCCCCCCCCCCCCCCCCCCCCCCCCCCCCCCCCCCCCCCCCCCCCCCCCCCCCCCCCCCCCCCCCCCCCCCCCCCCCCCCCCCCCCCCCCCCCCCCCCCCCCCCCCCCCCCCCCCCCCCCCCCCCCCCCCCCCCCCCCCCCCCCCCCCCCCCCCCCCCCCCCCCCCCCCCCCCCCCCCCCCCCCCCCCCCCCCCCCCCCCCCCCCCCCCCCCCCCCCCCCCCCCCCCCCCCCCCCCCCCCCCCCCCCCCCCCCCCCCCCCCCCCCCCCCCCCCCCCCCCCCCCCCCCCCCCCCCCCCCCCCCCCCCCCCCCCCCCCCCCCCCCCCCCCCCCCCCCCCCCCCCCCCCCCCCCCCCCCCCCCCCCCCCCCCCCCCCCCCCCCCCCCCCCCCCCCCCCCCCCCCCCCCCCCCCCCCCCCCCCCCCCCCCCCCCCCCCCCCCCCCCCCCCCCCCCCCCCCCCCCCCCCCCCCCCCCCCCCCCCCCCCCCCCCCCCCCCCCCCCCCCCCCCCCCCCCCCCCCCCCCCCCCCCCCCCCCCCCCCCCCCCCCCCCCCCCCCCCCCCCCCCCCCCCCCCCCCCCCCCCCCCCCCCCCCCCCCCCCCCCCCCCCCCCCCCCCCCCCCCCCCCCCCCCCCCCCCCCCCCCCCCCCCCCCCCCCCCCCCCCCCCCCCCCCCCCCCCCCCCCCCCCCCCCCCCCCCCCCCCCCCCCCCCCCCCCCCCCCCCCCCCCCCCCCCCCCCCCCCCCCCCCCCCCCCCCCCCCCCCCCCCCCCCCCCCCCCCCCCCCCCCCCCCCCCCCCCCCCCCCCCCCCCCCCCCCCCCCCCCCCCCCCCCCCCCCCCCCCCCCCCCCCCCCCCCCCCCCCCCCCCCCCCCCCCCCCCCCCCCCCCCCCCCCCCCCCCCCCCCCCCCCCCCCCCCCCCCCCCCCCCCCCCCCCCCCCCCCCCCCCCCCCCCCCCCCCCCCCCCCCCCCCCCCCCCCCCCCCCCCCCCCCCCCCCCCCCCCCCCCCCCCCCCCCCCCCCCCCCCCCCCCCCCCCCCCCCCCCCCCCCCCCCCCCCCCCCCCCCCCCCCCCCCCCCCCCCCCCCCCCCCCCCCCCCCCCCCCCCCCCCCCCCCCCCCCCCCCCCCCCCCCCCCCCCCCCCCCCCCCCCCCCCCCCCCCCCCCCCCCCCCCCCCCCCCCCCCCCCCCCCCCCCCCCCCCCCCCCCCCCCCCCCCCCCCCCCCCCCCCCCCCCCCCCCCCCCCCCCCCCCCCCCCCCCCCCCCCCCCCCCCCCCCCCCCCCCCCCCCCCCCCCCCCCCCCCCCCCCCCCCCCCCCCCCCCCCCCCCCCCCCCCCCCCCCCCCCCCCCCCCCCCCCCCCCCCCCCCCCCCCCCCCCCCCCCCCCCCCCCCCCCCCCCCCCCCCCCCCCCCCCCCCCCCCCCCCCCCCCCCCCCCCCCCCCCCCCCCCCCCCCCCCCCCCCCCCCCCCCCCCCCCCCCCCCCCCCCCCCCCCCCCCCCCCCCCCCCCCCCCCCCCCCCCCCCCCCCCCCCCCCCCCCCCCCCCCCCCCCCCCCCCCCCCCCCCCCCCCCCCCCCCCCCCCCCCCCCCCCCCCCCCCCCCCCCCCCCCCCCCCCCCCCCCCCCCCCCCCCCCCCCCCCCCCCCCCCCCCCCCCCCCCCCCCCCCCCCCCCCCCCCCCCCCCCCCCCCCCCCCCCCCCCCCCCCCCCCCCCCCCCCCCCCCCCCCCCCCTCAGGGGCTACTGAGGGAGTCCTAGATTAGGGGGTATCCAGACAGCTGGACTATATACTTTGGCCGGACTGTTGGACCGTGAAGATACAAGACTCAAGACTTCGTCCCGTGTCCGAATGGGACTCTCCTTTGCGTGGAAGACAAGCTTGGCGATCCGGATATTATATTTCCTTATTAGTAACCGACTCCATGTAAACCCTAGCCCTCTCCGGTGTCTATATAAACCGGAGGGTTTAGTCCTTAGAGACAGAATCATAATCATCATAGGCTAGCTCCTAGGGTTTAGCCTCTACGATCTCGTGGTAGATCAACTCTTGTAACACTCATATCGTCAATATCAATCAAGCAGGAAGTAGGGTTTTACCTCCATCGAGAGGGCATGAACCTGGGTACACATTGTGTCCCTTGCCTCCTGTTACCATTAGCCTTTGACGCACAGATCTGGACCCCCTACCCGAGATCCGCCGGTTTTGACACCAACAGTGATTCCTTGCCAGGGATAACTGTCTCTATCACTTCCTCATCAGGGGTTGGCGTCCATTCTGCAATAAACTCTCCCAATGCCCTACTCTGGACAGTTGATGTGCTGTCAAACTTCAAACCAAAGCTGGATAGCTCCAAAGCCCACTCCACTATTCTGCCGGTAACCTATGGGTTTTGGACCCCCCCCCCCCCCCCCCCCCCCCCCCCCCCCCCCCCCCCCCCCCCCCCCCCCCCCCCCCCCCCCCCCCCCCCCCCCCCCCCCCCCCCCCCCCCCCCCCCCCCCCCCCCCCCCCCCCCCCCCCCCCCCCCCCCCCCCCCCCCCCCCCCCCCCCCCCCCCCCCCCCCCCCCCCCCCCCCCCCCCCCCCCCCCCCCCCCCCCCCCCCCCCCCCCCCCCCCCCCCCCCCCCCCCCCCCCCCCCCCCCCCCCCCCCCCCCCCCCCCCCCCCCCCCCCCCCCCCCCCCCCCCCCCCCCCCCCCCCCCCCCCCCCCCCCCCCCCCCCCCCCCCCCCCCCCCCCCCCCCCCCCCCCCCCCCCCCCCCCCCCCCCCCCCCCCCCCCCCCCCCCCCCCCCCCCCCCCCCCCCCCCCCCCCCCCCCCCCCCCCCCCCCCCCCCCCCCCCCCCCCCCCCCCCCCCCCCCCCCCCCCCCCCCCCCCCCCCCCCCCCCCCCCCCCCCCCCCCCCCCCCCCCCCCCCCCCCCCCCCCCCCCCCCCCCCCCCCCCCCCCCCCCCCCCCCCCCCCCCCCCCCCCCCCCCCCCCCCCCCCCCCCCCCCCCCCCCCCCCCCCCCCCCCCCCCCCCCCCCCCCCCCCCCCCCCCCCCCCCCCCCCCCCCCCCCCCCCCCCCCCCCCCCCCCCCCCCCCCCCCCCCCCCCCCCCCCCCCCCCCCCCCCCCCCCCCCCCCCCCCCCCCCCCCCCCCCCCCCCCCCCCCCCCCCCCCCCCCCCCCCCCCCCCCCCCCCCCCCCCCCCCCCCCCCCCCCCCCCCCCCCCCCCCCCCCCCCCCCCCCCCCCCCCCCCCCCCCCCCCCCCCCCCCCCCCCCCCCCCCCCCCCCCCCCCCCCCCCCCCCCCCCCCCCCCCCCCCCCCCCCCCCCCCCCCCCCCCCCCCCCCCCCCCCCCCCCCCCCCCCCCCCCCCCCCCCCCCCCCCCCCCCCCCCCCCCCCCCCCCCCCCCCCCCCCCCCCCCCCCCCCCCCCCCCCCCCCCCCCCCCCCCCCCCCCCCCCCCCCCCCCCCCCCCCCCCCCCCCCCCCCCCCCCCCCCCCCCCCCCCCCCCCCCCCCCCCCCCCCCCCCCCCCCCCCCCCCCCCCCCCCCCCCCCCCCCCCCCCCCCCCCCCCCCCCCCCCCCCCCCCCCCCCCCCCCCCCCCCCCCCCCCCCCCCCCCCCCCCCCCCCCCCCCCCCCCCCCCCCCCCCCCCCCCCCCCCCCCCCCCCCCCCCCCCCCCCCCCCCCCCCCCCCCCCCCCCCCCCCCCCCCCCCCCCCCCCCCCCCCCCCCCCCCCCCCCCCCCCCCCCCCCCCCCCCCCCCCCCCCCCCCCCCCCCCCCCCCCCCCCCCCCCCCCCCCCCCCCCCCCCCCCCCCCCCCCCCCCCCCCCCCCCCCCCCCCCCCCCCCCCCCCCCCCCCCCCCCCCCCCCCCCCCCCCCCCCCCCCCCCCCCCCCCCCCCCCCCCCCCCCCCCCCCCCCCCCCCCCCCCCCCCCCCCCCCCCCCCCCCCCCCCCCCCCCCCCCCCCCCCCCCCCCCCCCCCCCCCCCCCCCCCCCCCCCCCCCCCCCCCCCCCCCCCCCCCCCCCCCCCCCCCCCCCCCCCCCCCCCCCCCCCCCCCCCCCCCCCCCCCCCCCCCCCCCCCCCCCCCCCCCCCCCCCCCCCCCCCCCCCCCCCCCCCCCCCCCCCCCCCCCCCCCCCCCCCCCCCCCCCCCCCCCCCCCCCCCCCCCCCCCCCCCCCCCCCCCCCCCCCCCCCCCCCCCCCCCCCCCCCCCCCCCCCCCCCCCCCCCCCCCCCCCCCCCCCCCCCCCCCCCCCCCCCCCCCCCCCCCCCCCCCCCCCCCCCCCCCCCCCCCCCCCCCCCCCCCCCCCCCCCCCCCCCCCCCCCCCCCCCCCCCCCCCCCCCCCCCCCCCCCCCCCCCCCCCCCCCCCCCCCCCCCCCCCCCCCCCCCCCCCCCCCCCCCCCCCCCCCCCCCCCCCCCCCCCCCCCCCCCCCCCCCCCCCCCCCCCCCCCCCCCCCCCCCCCCCCCCCCCCCCCCCCCCCCCCCCCCCCCCCCCCCCCCCCCCCCCCCCCCCCCCCCCCCCCCCCCCCCCCCCCCCCCCCCCCCCCCCCCCCCCCCCCCCCCCCCCCCCCCCCCCCCCCCCCCCCCCCCCCCCCCCCCCCCCCCCCCCCCCCCCCCCCCCCCCCCCCCCCCCCCCCCCCCCCCCCCCCCCCCCCCCCCCCCCCCCCCCCCCCCCCCCCCCCCCCCCCCCCCCCCCCCCCCCCCCCCCCCCCCCCCCCCCCCCCCCCCCCCCCCCCCCCCCCCCCCCCCCCCCCCCCCCCCCCCCCCCCCCCCCCCCCCCCCCCCCCCCCCCCCCCCCCCCCCCCCCCCCCCCCCCCCCCCCCCCCCCCCCCCCCCCCCCCCCCCCCCCCCCCCCCCCCCCCCCCCCCCCCCCCCCCCCCCCCCCCCCCCCCCCCCCCCCCCCCCCCCCCCCCCCCCCCCCCCCCCCCCCCCCCCCCCCCCCCCCCCCCCCCCCCCCCCCCCCCCCCCCCCCCCCCCCCCCCCCCCCCCCCCCCCCCCCCCCCCCCCCCCCCCCCCCCCCCCCCCCCCCCCCCCCCCCCCCCCCCCCCCCCCCCCCCCCCCCCCCCCCCCCCCCCCCCCCCCCCCCCCCCCCCCCCCCCCCCCCCCCCCCCCCCCCCCCCCCCCCCCCCCCCCCCCCCCCCCCCCCCCCCCCCCCCCCCCCCCCCCCCCCCCCCCCCCCCCCCCCCCCCCCCCCCCCCCCCCCCCCCCCCCCCCCCCCCCCCCCCCCCCCCCCCCCCCCCCCCCCCCCCCCCCCCCCCCCCCCCCCCCCCCCCCCCCCCCCCCCCCCCCCCCCCCCCCCCCCCCCCCCCCCCCCCCCCCCCCCCCCCCCCCCCCCCCCCCCCCCCCCCCCCCCCCCCCCCCCCCCCCCCCCCCCCCCCCCCCCCCCCCCCCCCCCCCCCCCCCCCCCCCCCCCCCCCCCCCCCCCCCCCCCCCCCCCCCCCCCCCCCCCCCCCCCCCCCCCCCCCCCCCCCCCCCCCCCCCCCCCCCCCCCCCCCCCCCCCCCCCCCCCCCCCCCCCCCCCCCCCCCCCCCCCCCCCCCCCCCCCCCCCCCCCCCCCCCCCCCCCCCCCCCCCCCCCCCCCCCCCCCCCCCCCCCCCCCCCCCCCCCCCCCCCCCCCCCCCCCCCCCCCCCCCCCCCCCCCCCCCCCCCCCCCCCCCCCCCCCCCCCCCCCCCCCCCCCCCCCCCCCCCCCCCCCCCCCCCCCCCCCCCCCCCCCCCCCCCCCCCCCCCCCCCCCCCCCCCCCCCCCCCCCCCCCCCCCCCCCCCCCCCCCCCCCCCCCCCCCCCCCCCCCCCCCCCCCCCCCCCCCCCCCCCCCCCCCCCCCCCCCCCCCCCCCCCCCCCCCCCCCCCCCCCCCCCCCCCCCCCCCCCCCCCCCCCCCCCCCCCCCCCCCCCCCCCCCCCCCCCCCCCCCCCCCCCCCCCCCCCCCCCCCCCCCCCCCCCCCCCCCCCCCCCCCCCCCCCCCCCCCCCCCCCCCCCCCCCCCCCCCCCCCCCCCCCCCCCCCCCCCCCCCCCCCCCCCCCCCCCCCCCCCCCCCCCCCCCCCCCCCCCCCCCCCCCCCCCCCCCCCCCCCCCCCCCCCCCCCCCCCCCCCCCCCCCCCCCCCCCCCCCCCCCCCCCCCCCCCCCCCCCCCCCCCCCCCCCCCCCCCCCCCCCCCCCCCCCCCCCCCCCCCCCCCCCCCCCCCCCCCCCCCCCCCCCCCCCCCCCCCCCCCCCCCCCCCCCCCCCCCCCCCCCCCCCCCCCCCCCCCCCCCCCCCCCCCCCCCCCCCCCCCCCCCCCCCCCCCCCCCCCCCCCCCCCCCCCCCCCCCCCCCCCCCCCCCCCCCCCCCCCCCCCCCCCCCCCCCCCCCCCCCCCCCCCCCCCCCCCCCCCCCCCCCCCCCCCCCCCCCCCCCCCCCCCCCCCCCCCCCCCCCCCCCCCCCCCCCCCCCCCCCCCCCCCCCCCCCCCCCCCCCCCCCCCCCCCCCCCCCCCCCCCCCCCCCCCCCCCCCCCCCCCCCCCCCCCCCCCCCCCCCCCCCCCCCCCCCCCCCCCCCCCCCCCCCCCCCCCCCCCCCCCCCCCCCCCCCCCCCCCCCCCCCCCCCCCCCCCCCCCCCCCCCCCCCCCCCCCCCCCCCCCCCCCCCCCCCCCCCCCCCCCCCCCCCCCCCCCCCCCCCCCCCCCCCCCCCCCCCCCCCCCCCCCCCCCCCCCCCCCCCCCCCCCCCCCCCCCCCCCCCCCCCCCCCCCCCCCCCCCCCCCCCCCCCCCCCCCCCCCCCCCCCCCCCCCCCCCCCCCCCCCCCCCCCCCCCCCCCCCCCCCCCCCCCCCCCCCCCCCCCCCCCCCCCCCCCCCCCCCCCCCCCCCCCCCCCCCCCCCCCCCCCCCCCCCCCCCCCCCCCCCCCCCCCCCCCCCCCCCCCCCCCCCCCCCCCCCCCCCCCCCCCCCCCCCCCCCCCCCCCCCCCCCCCCCCCCCCCCCCCCCCCCCCCCCCCCCCCCCCCCCCCCCCCCCCCCCCCCCCCCCCCCCCCCCCCCCCCCCCCCCCCCCCCCCCCCCCCCCCCCCCCCCCCCCCCCCCCCCCCCCCCCCCCCCCCCCCCCCCCCCCCCCCCCCCCCCCCCCCCCCCCCCCCCCCCCCCCCCCCCCCCCCCCCCCCCCCCCCCCCCCCCCCCCCCCCCCCCCCCCCCCCCCCCCCCCCCCCCCCCCCCCCCCCCCCCCCCCCCCCCCCCCCCCCCCCCCCCCCCCCCCCCCCCCCCCCCCCCCCCCCCCCCCCCCCCCCCCCCCCCCCCCCCCCCCCCCCCCCCCCCCCCCCCCCCCCCCCCCCCCCCCCCCCCCCCCCCCCCCCCCCCCCCCCCCCCCCCCCCCCCCCCCCCCCCCCCCCCCCCCCCCCCCCCCCCCCCCCCCCCCCCCCCCCCCCCCCCCCCCCCCCCCCCCCCCCCCCCCCCCCCCCCCCCCCCCCCCCCCCCCCCCCCCCCCCCCCCCCCCCCCCCCCCCCCCCCCCCCCCCCCCCCCCCCCCCCCCCCCCCCCCCCCCCCCCCCCCCCCCCCCCCCCCCCCCCCCCCCCCCCCCCCCCCCCCCCCCCCCCCCCCCCCCCCCCCCCCCCCCCCCCCCCCCCCCCCCCCCCCCCCCCCCCCCCCCCCCCCCCCCCCCCCCCCCCCCCCCCCCCCCCCCCCCCCCCCCCCCCCCCCCCCCCCCCCCCCCCCCCCCCCCCCCCCCCCCCCCCCCCCCCCCCCCCCCCCCCCCCCCCCCCCCCCCCCCCCCCCCCCCCCCCCCCCCCCCCCCCCCCCCCCCCCCCCCCCCCCCCCCCCCCCCCCCCCCCCCCCCCCCCCCCCCCCCCCCCCCCCCCCCCCCCCCCCCCCCCCCCCCCCCCCCCCCCCCCCCCCCCCCCCGATTCGGAGCTGATGCATATAATGCTATAAGTTCGGGGTGCCGAACTGCCGTGAAGGTGTTCGGACTTTTTTGCCGTAGTATGGGTATAACGAAGCCCCTAGCATATTAAGGCATATCGCGATATGCAGCTGCCTTTTAACAAAAGAGTTTAAATAAGAAATAGCAGCAGACAAGCATCATATAAACTCACATGTTGTATTTGAATAATACGTCAATGCGTATGAGTACAGGTAATGTGATAAAAAGAAATATGACTGTGGAACCTGCTGAGACCAGGCGGGAGGAAGGTGTAAGCGGATCCGGAGTGTGGTCGGATGATCATAGAGGGGAATATCTAGAGATTCCCTTACGCGCTCGAACTATCTTCACGCCATCCGTCCTGGCCTACGCAAAGGTGAACCTGCAAAGAAAATGTAATTTCTCCATGGGTATTTGCGGAGCTGCTACGCAGCATATCTGATACCGCCCAATTCTACCGAGCCGAAGAGAGGAACACTACAGATAAGATCTTCTAGATGCAGTATCTGGCGCCAAATTATCCGGTGCCTTTCTTTGATCAACTGAAGCAGCTGGTTGAACTGCATAAGGCGGGCAAGCTAGCCATGAAGGATTTGATTATCCGGCTGTGGCCCACCGAGCCGATTTCGAGCAGTTACTTCGGGCTTGTGAAGCGGCTTGTGAGTGCCTGCCCTCGACTCGAAGTCATCAAGTGGTCGGTCTGCATAGAAGGTGCGCGAATGGCCTTCGCCCGCGCAAAGGTGCATTGGGGGAAGATGGATGCGGAAAAGCTGATGACCGAGGGACCGCCGGAGGGAAAGGAGCACCACAAGCCCAAGCTATATTATGAAGGTGTCTTGAAAGGAGCCCGCCTTGCGGCGAAGCAATGCACCAAGGACATTATTTTTCATGAATACGGTCATCTTTGTCCTTTGTAATGTTTGAACAAGGTCATTTTTATCTTTTATTGCTTGTCGTTTGAAAGTTTTTCCTCCTGTGCGGCCGTTTTATATACTAATCCTGAGAGTTGGCCAGTCGTCGGCTTTTGCCCCCACGTAGTAAGTATGGGGGTGTTCGGGATAAACCTGAGCACTCTTTATTCTAGTTTTTGGTCCTTGAAGGAGGTGTTCAGCACAGTGAACCAGGAAATCACACTATAGGGCTTTATCACTCTCACTTAGCCATAGGAGTTTTAAAAGGAAGGTAGGCGCAGCTCCTGGTGTTCGGAAGACCGCACAAGGGGCTCTATAGGCACCTGATCGGAAGAAAAGCCGATCCCTCTCGCGCTGCATTAGTTATGGCATTATGCGGAAGAAATCCTTACAGATTTTACAACCTCTCGAACAGCTGACCAGCTCTCGCTGCATCATGACAGTCAGTTTTCGGCTTTCTCTACTGAGGTGCTCGTTCGGAAGAACCGGGACACAATCGTAGTAGTTCTCCCTGTGCTAACTTAGCCAATATAGCAGAATGTAAGGTACCAAAACATAGGAGCCGGGCAAACCCAACTATTGACCCAAGACATGATTCGGAGCTGATGCATATAATGCTATAAGTTCGGGGTGCCGAACTGCCGTGAAGGTGTTCGGACTTTTTT